>CM059200.1:503935-518935 GCA_030323885.1 Branchipolynoe longqiensis | reverse complement strand
CACTTTAACAACACCTTCTGAGGCCAAACTGCTCAAAACAATGACAAATAAACCAACAAATCGGTAAATAAGCACAGTGTAGGCAGTTGCAAGCCTTCTGTATGTAATCCAATATGGGCACCGAAAGTTGTCTTGTGACGTCATTATATCCCCTCTATAGCAAACAAGTTGTCGTTATCGGCATTGTTGCATAGAAGAGAAAGTGGCAGATGCTCTAAGTAGGTCACGGGTTGTTGTCATGGTTTGACACGTGATGGTCTGGGGTGAATCTGCAACCACAGCCAATTTAATTACCATATCTGGTCGTGTTACTAAACAATGGGAACATACCTTCTACAACAAGTTCTAGTAGTGTTTTCCCAATACAGCTCGACAGTTCATTATCCAGTATCCATGAGGCCAGTTGTATTTCGGAGTTAAGAATTTTTCAGATTTCAAAATAAAGGTATTATCAAACATTAATAAATGTGGGATACGTTATTGATTGATTGATTGGTGCTAAGTGGGGTACATAAAGAACAGATACTAACACAGTTCATTTATAGTATAATATGGTGATGAATGGAATAATGAGATAGTTACGGATCAGATATACTCTGGTATAACAGTTGGTGTAACTTTTAATATTATACTTTATGTATACTGTACAGACGGGGGAAGGAAAACCTTTGGCTTTTGGAACTTTGGGGATTTCAAAATTTCGGATGAGGGAATATATGGACCTGTATTACCACATATTTTATATTATATATTATATGTAATATATATCATATATAATATATATATACCTATCAACGTTTGAATAAATAATCGTGATTTGAATAACGGTTGAAAGAACAGTGCGTCAGTGCTTAGGGTGGGAGGAGAACCGCTTCAGTAGAATAAATATATGTACAAAGCCACACACGTGTGCACACACACAAATACATTTCCACCAACTCGTCATTATCTTATTCAGGTTGTATAAACTATTTTCGTGAAAGAAAATATAGACCTCGCCGTTTGGATATCGCTTCTTGATGGTGGGAATTGTCGTTGAATAGTTAGTTAATCCGGACCCGGCGTCAGTGATGCGTGAATATAGGTTCATGTGGGGTGGGGGTGGGTTCATGTGGTAGTGAGGGGTGTTGGAGGGGCGGAGCACACCCCCACCCTTCACCCACCGACCACCATCTACCCCCTTTGTCCCGGTGTTCCACGAAGCGTGACGGCTGGTTGGTTCCACGGTTGACCAATCACTGACGTTCTAAGGAAGACGCCCGGAAGTAGATAATGGAGGAAGTGAATCAGATATTGGGCTGTCACCATCTCTTTGAGTTTGATTATTTAAAGCTGCAGAGTTCGATGAAACTTGAAAGCAGCCTATTTTTTTATTTTAAATGCTTACCTAGATTTGATCCTACATATCCAACTTAGCTACTGGTGCACTTATTACACATGTGTCACTTCACAGTCCTGATATGACCTTAGATGTTGCTAGGACATGAAACAACAACAAACAAACTGTGTCACTGCATCTTATTGGTTGTTCCCCGTCATGATATGACCCAACATGTTACTAGGACGTAAAACTCCACCAACCAACCAATCTTTTTGGTTGTCCATCGGTGGCAATGATGACAGCAACTCACCATTTAGTAAAATATTCCGATAAAACACATTGGTGGGGAATGTGAACTGGTCTATACAGGATTACAAATGGTCTATAAAGGTAAATGATGTATAGGGCCAGGAGCATTAATATATTATGTGGTACTGGTGATCCTTTACTTATATTAAATCCCCCTCCCCCCTAACTGTTAGACACTGATCACCACACACACAGACACAACAGTGCAGGCTAAGCCAAAGCAGCCACAAGGCAGGGTGAGGGTGGTGGTGGTGGTGGGTAGATCACAGTTGTCATGGTGATACAGAAATGCTTACTGTTGATTGGTGGACCTAGAAATGCTTGATGTTGATTGGAGAGCATAGTCAGGTGACATGCCATATCAAGTCCAGAAACCACTATATAATAATAAACCTGAGGGTGCAAGCTCTCTGTCTTCCTGCACACTCTATACTCTGCCTTTCTTATACTTGCCTGTAGTGATTTCCTATTAGCCTGCCTACACAACCACAGCTGCCAAACGACGACTTTACAATTTGTTGTGAACTCATTGATGACTACTGAGTGTGATTTGAGCTCAGGATGTGCGGTGACATGTTGGACGTGTGTGTGTGTAGCTGCAGTCGGAGAGTCTGGTGGGTGAAGGAGGCAGAACGGGAGAGAAAACTAAATATATTTAATAGAACCTGTTTATGTTGAAAACTTATGTCATACATTTCTATGTGCATGCTAACATTACGCGACATGTTTTCACTTCAAACATTTAGCCAGTTATAATAAAAAATTACTTAAAACCTAAATATGGTAGATTATGATGCTCAACCTAATATATTTATCTCAAATAATTTGGTAATAATTCAAAACCATAGCATTGTGCAACTTTATTGTTTTAATGTTGATGAGAACAGCAATAATATATTCGTCCTCTGTTACTCTTCCCGTTACAAGCACCAACAATTCACGCGCGACCTAATTAGGCATCAGAACGAGGCTGAGTAAGTGTCGGTATTGGAAATGGCCATAAGACACTACTGTGTGCCGATGTGTATGAACTACTACATAAATTAAAGGAGTAAAATGTAAAGATATTAACTTTTGAAACTATCATAATCATTTTTGCTTACCTTTTTTTCTATTTATTGGTCAATTTTCATGAAGATTGACTAATGATTAGATGCATTTCAGTAGGCAATGTCAACAAAGTCACTCACCTTGGCTGCCCATCTTTTCTTAAATTCAAAATTGCATAACTTTCTTAATATAGCTATATTTAAAAAATATATTTAAACCCTTTTAAAGATTTTATTAATTTGTAATTACTAAGACTAGTTGTTTAACTGTGTTGCACAGATAGCTACGCTGACAGTGCTGCATTACATGATACCACCATAACTATGCAGACTTGAAGTTGGCAGTCACATTGTAGTTAAAGAATGGGAAAAATCACCATGCAAGGGTCACCCAATCTTCGTGAAAATTGGCCAATAGATAGAAAACAGGTATGCAAAGATGAATATGTTACTTTAAAAAAATGAATACCCTAAAATTTGAGTGATTTCGAGAGGTTTTGGTCGACAAAAAAGTATTCACATTACTTTACATACAGCGGCGCCTCGGAGATGCGTAAGTGCCCTCGGTCTGGTTTCAACATGGCCGCGGCGTGAATAGGGTGAATTAGTCTTCCTGATCCCACTCCTCTTTGCCCCATTTTATTAAAGTTGCATAGTCCGATGGTTTTGACTTTCTGACATTTTTCTGAGATAAGTATATTAAATTGATCATTATAATCTACCTTACTTTAGTTTGAAGTAACTTTTAATTGTAATGGCTACCTTTTGAGATATTTGAAATTTAAACATGTGAAAATAATTTTGGCAAGCACGCCACAACTCTGAAACCATAGGCTTCTGCAGTAACATGTTCTATTAAATCGACTCAGTGTTCCCTTCTAGGTGGCAACAAATACTTAATAAGTGCATCAGTATCTAAGTTAGATATGTAGAATCAAATCTAGATAATTGTTTTGATTTAGAAAATTTGATGCTCCATCGGACTATGCAGCTTTAATGCTGAGCACCATGCTAGGTAGTGACAAGTATAAATTGTTATCCCCATTGCTTTGACTCGGGCAGCATTACAATTCTACGACTTGCCACACACAAAGTGGGCGCTCAACTGATTCGGCCATTCCCTCCGCTTTCTTCTAAAGGCCCGGTCACATACACGTTAGTGGACATAGTTGAACGTAGTGGAGGCTAACGTAGTTGAACGTACCGGAGAAGTACGGATGCCGGTACGTTCAACTACATCCAACTACGTTAGCCTCCACTACGTTCAACTACGTCTACTAACGTGTATGTGACTGGGCCTTGACTGTGAAGCGCTAAGTTATTTATAATGGCGGACCTCCCCCAGTTGGACCTACATGCACTGCGCCATTTACCTGAATGTCCTAGCGTCTATTAGGTATCACTACACAGTAAGTCATTAAACACCAACGCGCAGAACTGTGGCCCCGCTGCCCACCCCTCGTCCAACACCTCAGTGTCTGAGAGGCCGTTACCCAATTAAAGCTGCCTAATTATATGAAAGCTTCAACTTTTCTAAACCAGGCCGCCAGCACCATGACTTGATATTCCACTCAGTCACATTATCCTGACACTAAGCCAAACAGTCCTTGCCCTATCCTAATAATGCCAAGTGCCTGGCTAGGAAGCGACAAGTATAAATTTTTAAGTCATTGCATTGACTCCACCAGGGTTCGAACCCATGGGTTCGAATTCCACGATCTACCAAAACGGGAGACAGACGCTCAATTCATTCGGGCATCCCGCCTGGTCCCTAGATTTAACCCTACCTATTCAACTTATCTATTGGTGAACTCATTAAACATTTATTGCGGTTTGGTCCTCCTGTACTATGCCGTTTATGATGCTTGAAAACGGGTAAACAAACCCCATGTCCAGCATTTCAATGTCAGTTTTACAACTTTTCACTTGGAATAATTTACCCTTTAAAATAAAAGTTACTCCAAAATACAGGAAAGTCGATTATAGCAATCAGCCTGATATATATATATACAGTAAAACCTCTCTAAATCTACCGACCATGGGACCGACTATATGTGGTCCATTTAGGGAGGTGGTCAGTTTAGGGAGTTCGAATATCCTTACAGTGGTATTGTTCGGACCCAAATAAAGCGATCAACACAGGGGAGTGGTCGATCTGTGGAGGTGGTCGCTTAGAGAGGTTTTACTGTATTTAAATATGGCAGAAAATCAAAAATCAAATTATAAAACTGACTGGATACGCTGGTAGAATCGGTATGAAGGTCAGGGGTTCGAATCCAATTCAGTGACTTACAAAATTGGTACATGTCGCTACCTACCTTGGTGTTCTGCATTAAAAGGATAAGGCAAGGACTGGTTAGCGCAGTAACAGGATAATGTGACTGAGTGGGATGTCGGGTCATGGTGCCAGCAGCCTGGTCTCCCAGTGTGGCAGCACTGTAAAGTCGCCATGAGTGTGCACTGTCACGTGTTGGTGTCCGTCCTGATTTGACTTTAGATGTTGCTAGGATGGGAAAACAACAACAAACAAAGATTATGCAACTTTAAGACACAACTTGAGTGTTTGTTAGTCACCACCTCGGTTCATGTGACACCCTCACATTTTGTATGAGCACGTTATAATGTTACTGGATGTCCGGCCACATGAACACCAGATAATACTACAAAACTCTTCCCCTTCATCTCACTCCCTGATGCAACCCTTAAACAATCCTTCTATAAACTCCTAAGGAATAAAAGGAAGACAAGTCACACAGATGAACAGTGGTGAAGTTGTGCTTTAATGGCATCAACTCCTGTCCACCTACTAGTGACCTATCACCCTCACCCCTTACCTTCTGTCCACACAGAATCTCATTACTACTTTAGCCTGTATAAGAATCAGTGCCTACAGCCCATTGAACCGGAGTCCCTTGGGTGTTGCACTCAACTCAATTAAAATATGTGAATTTGCCTAGCATCAGACAGAGTGTTTGGGGTCCTGCCCTATAGTAGGTCTGTCTCACTCAAGAGCCAGGAGTAGAGTGATCACTCTCCAGTGTGCCTGAAGCAGTCTCTTGAATAATTAATTAATCTCAAAATGAGGCTAGTGTGGTCAGAGGGCCAAGGTAGTGTAGGTGACTGGGCATTCCCACAGCCAGCCAATCAGGCACCCCCACAGCCTGGGTGGGTGACACCCCCTAGTAGGGGTGGCTGTCACTCAACCCAGCTGCAGGTGGTGTTCGGTGTGTATATGCAGATTAGGCTGGTGTGCCGGCCCAGTGGTCAAGTAGGGACAGGTAGCTGCAAACAGTTACAATAGATCTCTGTTAAAATGGTCTTTTCTCCAATTGCACTCTTTATGGATGCATAGAGAAGCATTTCAACAATCATGTACTGTCTCTTATATAGGAACATCTCTTCATTAATCTCAGGCATCATATATGAACATATATTTCACACAGCTTATATCATGTCACAATGGGAGTGGAATATTATTACTTTTAGTTTACATAACATTGTCCCCACTCCGTTGCCCAAGAATAATAATGCTCTCTGCCAATATATAATTCTGAATCGAAAATCCGTATATTTTTACAACGTGATCGACTCGCACCTCCCAATGTGGGTTAGTTGGCAAGTGTAAAATAACCCCAGTGGAGCATTCTGGAAACTGCAGGAACAAAACAGGTTAAATCCGCGTCTTTTTCACTCTCTCGCAAGAAATAGGTTTTATCGGAAAAAACTAAACAAAAAAGCACCCCAACCCTGTGTGAATGTGTGTGTGATGTGTAAGAATATAAATAGTGGAACTTGAAGGTTCACTAATTGTTATCCTCCTCACTAATTATTCACCAACTTGAACCGGTGTTGCCACCAGGGGGCACTCACCTCACTAACCACTACTGACCCTCACTGTCAATTGTTTCAGTGGGTGGCTTATTTTTGGTTTTAATGATGATGCTCTGATCCTCAAGAGTATCAAAGCTATGTCAAGCTGGTGTCCTATCCAGGATAGGGAAAGTAGTGGAGAGAATCGTGCATGCCCAGAGGGAGGTGCTCGTTGAGTACCTGAAGAGCTGGCTGGGTTCCGTGCAGACCTCCTCGTGAGGCGACTCATTCAGACGCCGGCGCCATCTTCCGAGACTTCGAAAATGCTTTAGTTTATTGTCCAACTACAATTGTATGCAGTTTAGCATTATTTTAAACTGAAGACACTTTTCATATTACAAGATGTTGTATTTGACGGTCGAGAGACTAGTGCTACAGCGCTCAGAAGAGGCAATGAATCAAATAAAGTTGAATGTGTGTGTATACATATATATGCACACATGTATGCATCTATGTATGTACATACATACATACATACATACATACATACATACATACATACATACATACATACATACATACATACATACATACATACAGGGAGCATTTTGTTTAGAAAATGTGTGTTAGCAACAATTGCTGATCAATTTGGAAATTGAATAGCGATCTACATAACTTCTATCACGATTTGCGACATGATACCAGACAAAATGTTCTACGACTTGTCACGCGGCATATATATATATGTGCTCTATAATCCATTATGGGAATATAAACAAGGACACTACCGATCTTCAGTTCCCTATGTAATAGTTAGCACTTATCCTATCTAGCTGACCCTGTTATTATGACATAGACCACGGTGGCGCCCCCTGTGAGCGGCCCTGTGCACTGTATGCCAGCTGCGCCTGGCCTTAACGCATTCAATTTTTAACTGCTATCCTGCTCACTTAATGCCGAGAAATTGTTCATATATATATATACATATACATAGATATAAAGTCTGTATTATAAGCCTCTCTTTGAGCTGGGTTTCCTGTATGGGAGTAGCCATTCCCCATTCACTGTGTGTACACCACTGTATCGTCATCTGGTGTTCCATCCATGGCAAACTCATCCTCCCTCCCCAAACTCCCCACCTCCCCTTTCCCCCCTAACAACCCCATCCACGCCCCAGTCCACAGTATCACTAAAATGTAGGTCACCTCCTGCAGCCACAAAGCGCCCGAGTTCAGCAACCCACATGGAAAACAGCAGCAAATGGATTGTTTTGGTGTTTTTGTATTTCTCAATCCCTTTTGTGTGTGCTCCTCCGACAGAATTTCGGAGTGTTTCATTTCACAATTGCATGGATAGTTTGGTATTCTTAGCACAAGGATGAAATATATATCCATTTCGCGATTCTTGCTATTTCTTTTGGTGATTTCTAATGTATTCAGCATATTCTAAATTATTTTACTTATTTTCTACACCTATAGCTTTTGTTTGTTTGTTGTTTTACGTCCTAGCAACATCTCAGGTTATATCAGGACGGGTACCGACTTGTGACAGTGCATCCCCATGGCGACTTTCTAATGCTGTCGCACTGGGAGACCAGGCCACCATGACCGGGACTCTATATCCCACTCAGTCACATTATCCTGACTCTGAACCAACCAGTCCCGGCCCTATCCTAATTATGCCGAGCACCTGGCTAGGAAGTGACAAGTATCAATTGTTAAGTCATTGGTTTGACTCAACTAGGGGTCGAACCCTCCATCCCATGGTCTACCAACACGGGAGACAGACGCTCTAACTCATTCAGCCGTCCCGTCTGGTTCCCACCTATAACTTAGATATGGGTCGTTCTCAGAAACTGTGTACCACTTGAGGTGGTAGTCTACTTGAAATGCATATTTCAAAGAAACCCATTATTGGAGTGTCAATATTTAGATTTCATCATTTAGCCCAATAATGTGGGAGATATTTTAGATCAAAAGTAAATGTTAATATTGTGTATTATGTATTTTATTGAGATGGATGTAGCTAAATACACAGAAAATTACATCACTAATTTGTGACATTGTCAACAGCATTGAAAATAAAGTGTCACAAACTTAATGAAAACCTCTGAACAACAGCTCATTTCACTTCAAATGGTCATATACAATGTCTTCATTAAGTTGAAGACATTTATTTCCAAGACATTTTTTTGCTTTTCTCTTTAATATCACAAATAAGACATATGTTTATTTTCAATTATTCAGATGCAAAAGGACATACACATTCAGGAAACTTGTTTATAGGACTTTGGCAGCGTTTTGATTTTGTGGTACTGATGTCACACTATTGGTACACAACTTCTGAGAACGACCCATATCAGAAAAATCCAGGAAGATTTGAAGCTTGTTTGTTTGTTTGTTGGGGTTTTGCGTCCTAGCAACATCTAGGGTCATATCAGGATGGATACTAACTTGCGACAGTGTGCACTTATGGTGACTTTATAGTGCTTCCCCACTGAGAGACCAGGCTCCTGGTACCATGACCTGATATCCCACTCAGTCACATTATCATGATACTGAGCTAACCAGTCTTTGCCCTATCATAGCAATGCCGAGCGCCAGGCCAGGTAGCGACAAGTATCAATTTTGTATGTCATTGGTTTGACTCAGCCGGGATTCGAACTCCCGACCTTCCGCACAGGAAGCATGTGCTCTTGCCGATTGGGCCACACGTCCAGTGGATTTGAAGCAGGCATTCGGAGACGATCGGCTTTCAACCAGTCATGTAGGGCTTGGTGGACTGCCCCTGTTTGCACCCTTGCACCGATTTAGGCCAAAATTCCAAATATTCTATTCACTATATATACATATATTTTAAATGGTACTACTTTTAAGTAGCCTGATTAGTTACCATCAAAATGTCCTGGTGCATTAGTGTGCAGTGAGTGGGTGTTTTGGGTTTTGTGTCCTGGCAACATCCTGTAAAATATTCTGATTTACGGCATTGGGGGGAATGCAAATGTTATATTACTGAACAGGTGTACGTGACCAAGCGCATGTATGTGTATATATATGTAAGTGCTGGTGGTGCCTGAGTGGGATGTAGATAGACATAGTGGTGCTGACAGGTCTGGGTGTAACCACACTCAGGGCCGACCCCCTCCCCCTCTGCTGGGTAGGATCACCACGCTCAGGGTCAAGGTTGGTGGTGTCCAGGGGGGCCACACAGCTTGGTGGTGGTGGGCAGACCACTGGTAGCCATGGGGACCAGGAATGCTGGATCCCTATTGGTAGGGCCAAGAATGCTTGTTTCCCATTGGGGGAAAGGGGTGAGGTGATACTCTACAATGAACCCATGTAACCATATAAATAATAAACCTTAGGGCTTGACTCTCTCTTCTTTCACACTTTTTACTCTTCCTTTCTCTTTGTCTGTATTGATTTCACTATAGCCTGCCTACACAACCACAGATTTGAGTCCTAGTCTTTACATAATTGGTGACCATGACGGTTATCAACACGATACGGTTACTGACATGTGGGTTATTAGAGCACGATGAGTTTAAATATTGGTTCAGTTTTAATTGAATAGTGGGTTCAATTTTACATAATTGGTGACCACGACGGTTATCAACACTATACGGTTAGTAATACGTTGGTTATTTGACCACAACAGTTATTTAAACATGATGGGTGGTGACTACGGTAGTTACTGAAACGGTGTTGATTTAAAAGCTTAGAAACTTGTTGGCTACTACTTGCTTGGTGTATTGTGCAGGCAGTGTTTTTTCTGCTATTATATTTGACTCTGTGGCGGTTTGAAATTTATTCGAAATTGGGTTTCTTGACAATTATTTCTCACAATTCTACTATTTTAGAAGGTATGCTAGACTTTATTGATGGTATGTCTGTAACGTGCCGTCATTGAAGCCTCGCGTCGCCACTAAAATAAACAAATTTATGGGACTACTTTCGGCTTTTCTTTAACCTTGTCACAGAGGGGTGAGCGTAGGAATACACTACAGCATTTTTTAAAAAACTATTTCTTCTACTTTACAGATATAACTATACTTGGGACCAGACGGGGTGGCCGAGTGGGTTGGAGCGTCCGTCCCCCGTGCTGGTAGATCGTGGGGTCGTGGGTTCGAGTCCCGGTCGAGTCAAACCAATGACTTTAAAATTGATACTTGTTGCTTCCTAGCCAGGCACTCGGCATTATTAGGATAGGGCAAGGACTGGTGTGCTCAGTGTCCGGATAATGTGACTGAGTGGGATATCAGGTCATGGTGCCGGTGGCCTGGTTTCCCAGTGGGACAGCACTATAAAGTTGCCATGAGTGCACACTGTCACAAGTCGGTACCCGTCCTGATATGACCTTAGATATTGCTTGGACGTAAAACAACAACAAACAAACAAACATAACTATACTTGGATTCAATTCTGCTAAATCTTTTCTACCACCACATACAACAGCAGCTTGAAGATGCCAGTGACACGCGTAATGGAGGAACTATTGCGTGAAGAACTTCAACTTTGGTTTCACGGTGAGTGTACACTGGGCAATTATTCGGCTGAGATGGCAGTGTTAGTAGCATGGTCTAGATTATATTAAAGAGGAAAATGAAGAACGTTTGTCTAGTTTAAGGGACAGGACAGAAGATAGAGAAGAGCGTAGGGAAGCATGTGAGCTTTTGCAAGTTGAACATAGACAGAGAGAGGTACGAAAAAGATCATTGAAAGTGTATGGCAAGTCTGTTCCCTTATTGGACGGGTCAGACAGAGGGGCGTTACATAGTTGGATAGACTTGATCGAGCATATCATGACCCTAGCCGATGTTTCAGACATTATTCACTTTGCTTTATCGAATGCAACAGGTACTTTGCATGAAGTTCTATTCACTGCTTTTCAGCATAAGAATGCTAGGTCCTGGGAGGAAATTAAGGAAGTGATAGCATCTACTCTATTGACAGGGGATGAATGTAGTCATTTAAAAGGGATAGTGATGGCTAATAAAGGGGAAACAGTAGCTGCATACTGTCAGCGGTTTAAGACTGCTGCAGATAAAGGTTGGAATCTTCCTACTGCAGTTTTTGGCACTGATACCTTCAAGATACTCCTTTCGAGATTTCTTAATTGATGATAATACCATGTGGTATGTAGAGACGAACAGACCAAAAACTCTTGAAGAAGCCTTTGAAATGTTTATTCTCAGACTATTCAGGATGAGATTAAGTCTCTTAGAAAATGCATGGATAACTTGTCGTTAGGCAGTGGTATTTCTGAGCATTCAGCGATTCACGCTGTGAATGCTGCAACACCTTATCGTGTCAGTTCTTTCAACCAAGGCGTACGTGGTGGATGGCCGCACACAAACCTAAGACAGCCAGTCGGGGTAGAAAATGACACTATAAATAGGCACACTCCAGTCGCACAGCACACAACGAGGCATGGGCTGTCAACGCAACAGCAAGGAAGCAATGGAAATGTTTCACCAGTTGGGCAGATGCAGACATTACCGACGGGAATGTCTTATGCATATCCGCAGTTGCGGAAAAGTAATGCTTTTAGGGAAAGGAAGCCTAGTACAACATTTACAAAATCTTGTTTCCTATGTAATGAGGCACACATGATGCACAATTGTCCATATAAAATAAAATTACTTTCGGGTAATGTTAACATGAGCGGTACTACACGTCATAACCATAACAGAATGGGCAGTGACTTGTGATAGTGTGAACACTCATGTCGGCTTTATAGTGTTGCCTACCGACTTGTGACAATATTCCACGCTCCTGTCAGTTAAAATAATATGTTGTTGTTGGTCACATGTAACTTTCACCCATTCATCTCCATATGTTCATGTTCAGTGAGCGTCTCCACCTCAACATATTGTTACGACATATATGGCGGTGTTCGGGTGTGTGCTTTGTAGCTGTTCTTTTATGTGAACTCATTTATGTTTCTTGTTTGTCTTAAAAGAGAAACTGATATGTGGGTAAAATGGTACTGCATGTGGTGCGCGCGCACACACACACACACACACACACACATACATACACACATAGAGTTGAGACGACAATGATGGGGTGACAACTAAGTGGTGAAGGTTTGTTTCACTGCTGTCCCTACATTCCTCCCCCCCCCCCCTGCCCCCTCCCCATCTCAGGTCCCTGCCCTCCCTGCCTTGCTCCTCCCCCTACCACACGCCCCCCATCTCCCCCTCCCCCAAGTCTCCCCACATCCCTCCCACATCTCCCCCTCCCCCATCTCCCTTTCCCCCATCTCCCCTTCCCCCACGTCCCCCCTCCCCCATATCCCTCTTCCCCTCCCCCATGTCCCTCTCCCCATATTCCCCTCCCCCATGTCCCTCTACCCATCTCCTCCTCCCCCATGTCCCTCTACCCATCTCCTCCCCCATGTCCCTCTCACCATCTCCTCCTCCCATCTTCCCTCCCCCATGTCCCTCTCCCCATCTTCCCTCCCCATGTCCTTCTCCCCATCTCCCCCTCCCCCATGTCCCTCTCCCCATCTTCCCCTCCCCCACGCCCCTCTCCCCATCTCCTCCTCCCCCATGTCCCTCTCCCCATCTCCTCCTCCCCCATGTCCCTCTACCCATCTCCTCCTCCCCCATGTCCTTCTCCCCATCTTCCCTCCCCCCATGTCCATCTCCCCATCTTCCCCTCCCCCATGTCCCTCTCCCCATCTCCCCCCCCCCCATGTCCCTCTCCCCATCTCCCCCTCCCCATCTCCCCCCCATGTCCCTCTCCCCATCTCCTCCTCCCCCATGTCCCTCTCCCATCTCCTCCTCCCCCATGTCCCTCTCCCCATCTCCCCCTCCCCATGTCCCTCTCCCCATCTTCCCCTCCCCCATGTCCCTTCTCCCCATCTCCTCCTCCCCCATGTCCCTCTCCACATCTTCCCCTCCCCCACGTCCCTCCCCCGTCTCCCCATCTCCCCATCCCCCCACGTCCCCCTTCCGCTCTTCCCCAGGAACCAATCACTGTAAAACTGGACGCACCAAATAATCACACTACTATCGCGACTGTTAAATAATCGGTAATTAATTGCTACTTCTTAACACCGCAATAAAGACTGTTAGTGTTAATCACTCGAGTATGCATGCATTTTATTTTCACCATCGTGAAATTGGGAAATTGGGAAGGGACGTTGTCGAATCAGAATTTCGCGACAACGAGAAAGTTTGCAGCGTTCTGACGTGCACCAGTGCTGCCACGTGTGGGCAGACAGTAGAACTACACATGTATCAGGCCACTCTCCCAATAGACGATTCCCACCCTCTGGCGGCGGTAGAAGCTCGCAGCTCAGTGTGGAGTTTGCTGTGTGGGGAAAAGGTCTTATAGAGCAGGAATGAAAAATCTCCGTGGTTTTGCGGATTACCGCAATTTAATATTAAAAAATCGCCGATTAACAGACGCGATATCTGAATGAGTTGAGCGTCCGCCTCCCATTCTGGTAGGTCGTGGGATATGAACTCGCGGGTTCGAACCCTGGCCGAGTCAAACCAATGACATACAAATTTATACTTGTTGCCACCTAGCCAGGCGCTCGGCATTACTAGGATAGGGTAAGGAGCAGTGGAATGAGGAACACCAACCATCCGCGATTGAAACTTCTCCTACCTAATAAACTAATGTTTAAAAAATATATAAATAAAAAACGTGACAAAATGCCATGGGTCTATGATAGTAATTGGTCAATCTGAATCATGTTCTGATATGACCTTAGATATTGCAAGGACATAAAACACAACCAAGCAAAAAAAGCAAGGAATGATTGCTGAGAGAGAAAAGGGGAGGTTTGCAGCATGGACGATAATAGTTTAATACAGTCACAGCAAGGAGAGTGGAACGCTCTACCCAGGATAGTATGTACTGACTGATCATTGGAATATAGAGCTAGCATAGTGCTTGCAGAGTAATGAATGAAACTTGACCTCCGGGAATTTCCCACGGTTTGCTGACAGTGCTAAGTCCATGGGAGAGTATCTAGGTTTATGTGGAAATTTCATATTATTGGACAATGTAATTGTAAGCCAATAATTATTAGGATAAGGATACTATTATTGAAGCAACTTTCTGTTTTCAGTGTTCTCGATTTTCTTTTGCAAATTTCTGATAAAAAACTTCCGTTTTTTTTTTTTAACAGATACACCTTTCATCCCCGATAGAGGATTTCCACCACCAACCCGCCCTCTGGTGGCAGTTACAATAACTAATGTTCTGGGTAACAGTTCTCTGCGCGTGCCCAGTGCAAAGGGTCTATTTATTACACATGTATGATTGGTTGTTGGAGTTTTATGTCCTGGCAACATCTAAGGTACTGATTTGTGACAGTGCATCCCCATGGCGACTTTCTAATGCTGCCACACTGGGACACCAGGCCACCAGGACCCGATTTCCCCCTCAGTCACAATCTCCTGACACTGAGCCAACCAGTCCTTGCCGTATCCTAATTATGCCGAGCGGCTGGCTAGGAAGCAACAAGTTTCAATTGTTATGTCATTGGTTT
>CM059200.1:393855-503435 GCA_030323885.1 Branchipolynoe longqiensis | reverse complement strand
ACTGATACTATTGATGACAACCACAATCAGTCTGTACTCGAATTCTGTGGGAGTTACCGCAACCTGAACGATGACTCTCCCACAGACGATATATATCTGGAGCTGGATGAAGTACACATGATGAAGCTACCTGATGTCACTTCTGGACAGGATACTTTCTACAGTTCCTTTGCAAATGAACATGAAAAGAAGGACCGCTCTTATTTCTTCAACGCAGATACAGATTTAGCGAGGGATTCAGTGAACACCTCATCGACACAATTGCCAGCATGCAGTGATTCTATCTTTGACGCTGATGTTGAAGAGGGTAATGGGTGGAACAGCTATGATATTCCTGGAACTAACGCAAGCTTCAGATTTCTTGACACTATGGCCACCATGCCTGGTGAGGAGGAGGAGGTAGCAAGTGAAACAATGCAGGAAGCTGATAACCAGATGTCGCAAGTGTATGACACAATAGAGTCAATTGTAGGGGGCACCTCTATGGGTCATGATCATTATGGGCGTCCAGCTGGAGGACAGGTAACGCTCTCCTCTGAGGTCAAGGTCAAGGTCAATGCCAATCAGCCCAAAGGGTTTGTGCGCGATAATTGGGCAGCAAGTGTGGCATCTTCTTTTGAATTCTGCTACAAATTCAAAGGTGAGGATTTATGTTTTGGTGTGTATTGAACAAAGTAAATTCAATTTTGCTTCTAATTTCTTGCTGGCATATAGAACATATCATTCCGAGGCGAAAATTTCCCTTTATTTGATTTGTTTGTTTGTTGTTGTTTTATGTCCTAGCAACATCTAAGGTCATATCAGGATGGGTACCGACTTGTGACAGTGCGCACTCATGGTGACTTTATAGTGCTGCCCCACTGGGAGACCAGGCCGCCAGCACCATAACCTGATATCCCACTCAGTCACATTACCCTGACACTGAGCCAACCAGTCCTTGCCCTATCCTCATAATGCCGAGCGCCAGGCTAGGAAGCGACAAGTATAAATTTTTAAGTCATTGCTTTGACTCGACCAGGGTTCGAACCCATGATCTACCAACATGGGAGACGGATGATCTAACTCATTCGGCCATCCCATCTGGTCCCCTTTATTTGATTGAATACGCAGATGTGGTTCACTGATACTGAATCGATCACTCCTCTTATGTTGTAATCCATCTCCCTCCATCTTCCAAACTCAAGATAATACTCAGCTGTTGACAAATTTCTCGAAATGAAATTCCTGCATTCTTCAACGTTTTGAACCAGGTTGTAATTCTGTCAAATTGGTTTCATTGTGCAGCCCCTAAGGTACTATCAGGTATTCCAAACTGAATTTTCCTTTTCACAAAGTTAAGAAGCAAATGGTACAGTTAGAAAACTCTTATCATTCTGATTACAAATATATATAATTTAATGGAAAATTGGTCTATTAGTCCTTGAATTATGAATTCTTTTATATTTAGTTTTTGCCCTTTATTTTACACACATTGTTCATGGTTCTGCAAATGCTTAAATCCTGATGTTTGAGGCTGCCTGCTGAAGGCAAATTACATTTTAATCCCATCATTATTCTTTTAACTTATTAGCTCTAGTACAAATTCTAATCTCAATTTTTTTCAGACCTTACAAATAAATATTTGTTGAGCAATTTGCCATCAAAGTTGGCAAATCATGTGATTTTCACTAACTGTCCTTGATCAAATCTTTAGAAAATTAATATCGGCGGACCACTGTCGTGAACGAACAAGTTTTCATTGTATGGACTGTACTTTGTTTCATTTGATTGTCACCTCAATGACATGACGACTGCTATGTCGGGTCAACATTAATCTAGATGAAGATTTGTTCGTTAGAAGACAGGTAGGCTTACTACGGCATGGATGAGTTTAATATGGTCAGTTCTGGTGTCAGCTGTGTTCGGAGCTCAAGTACGCGGCCTGTTTTCACAGAAAGTTGTGTGTTTCCATTTAGTGTGCAACTCGGGTGTACCAAATGATGGCCGCAGGCATTTAGTGATGTCGAGCGATGTTGTGTTGTCAGGTGTGGCAATAAGGAAAAGTAGTTCTTTTTCGAAGCTTTCTAAAGCTTAATACAGACACTAAGTTAATGCCAAGCCATCTATGAGGAAATAGTAATATTAAATTAATGTCTATCTTTAGCCGGCCATGTAAAGCATAACGTATGAACTAAGATAATGCCTACCGTTAACCTGCTGTCTAAAGCACCACACATGCACTAAGATAATGCCTACCTGTACCCGACCGTCTAAAGCACCACACATGCACTAAGATAATGCCTACCTGTACCCGACCGTCTAAAGCACCACACATGCACTAAGATAATGCCTACCTGTACCCGACCGTCTAAAGCACCACACATGCACTAAGATAATGCCTACCTGTACCCGACCGTCTAAAGCACCACACATGCACTAAGATAATGCCTACCTGTACCTGACCATCTAAAGCACCACACATGCACTAAGATAATGCCTACCTGTACCCGACCATCTAAAGCACCACACATGCACTAAGATAATGCCTACCTGTACCCGACCGTCTAAAGCACCACACATGCACTAAGATAATGCCTACCTGTACCCGACCATCTAAAGCACCACACATGCACTAAGATAATGCCTACCTGTACCCGACCGTCTAAAGCACCACACATGCACTAAGAAATGCCTACCTGTCCCGACCATCTAAAGCACCACACATGCACTAAGATAATGCCTACCTTACCCGACCGTCTAAAGCACCACACATGCACTAAGATAATGCCTACCTGTACCCGACCGTCTAAAGCACCACACATGCACTAAGATAATGCCTACCTGTACCCGACCATCTAAAGCACCACACATGCACTAAGATAATGCCTACCTGTACCCGACCGTCTAAAGCACCACACATGCACTAAGATAGTGCCTACCTGTACCCGACCATCTAAAGCACCACACATGCACTAAGATAATGCCTACCTGTACCCGACCGTCTAAAGCACCACACATGCACTAAGATAATGCCTACCTGTACCCGACCGTCTAAAGCACCACACATGCACTAAGATAATGCCTACCTGTACCCGACCATCTAAAGCACCACACATGCACTAAGATAATGCCTACCTGTACCCGACCGTCTAAAGCACCACACATGCACTAAGATAATGCCTACCTGTACCGACCAGTCTAAAGCACCACACATGCACTAAGATAGTGCCTACCTGTACCCGGCAGTCTAAAGCACCACACATGCACTAAGATAATCCTACCTGTACCCGACCTCTAAAGCACCACACAGCACTAAAATGCCTACCTGTACCCGACCATCTAAAGCACCACACATGCACTAAGATAATCCTACCTGTACCCGACCGTCTAAAGCACACACATGCACTAAGATAATGCCTACCTGTACCCGACCGTCTAAAGCACCACACATGCACTAAGATAATGCCTACCTGTACCCGACCATCTAAAGCACCACACTGCACTAAGATAATGCATACATTTACCCGGACATCTAAAGCATCACACATGCACTAAGATAATGCCTACCTTTACCTGACCCTCTAAAGCCCACACATGCACTAAGATAATGCCTACCTGTACCCGACCGTCTAAAGCACCACACATGCACTAAGATAATGCCTACCTGTACCCGACCGTCTAAAGCACCACACATGCACTAAGATAATGCCTACCTGTACCCGACCGTCTAAAGCACCACACATGCACTAAGATAATGCCTACCTGTACCCGACCATCTAAAGCACCACACATGCACTAAGATAATGCCTACCTGTACCCGGCAGTCTAAAGAGCCACACATGCACTAAGATAATGCATACATTTACCCGGACATCTAAAGCGTCAGACATGCACTAAGATAAGGCCTACCTTTACCCGACCCTCTAAAGCGTCACACATGCACTAAGATAATGCCTACCTTTACCTGACCCTCTAAAGCCTGACACCTGCACTAAGATAATGCCTACCTTTACCCGGCCCTCTAAAGCGTCATACATGTACTAAGATAATGCATACATTTACCCGGACATCTAAAGTGTCACACATGCACTAAGATAATGCCTACCTTTAACTGGCCGTCTAAAATGTCACATACACTAAGATAATGCTCACCGTTAACCGACCATCTAAAGCAAAACACATGCACTAAAACAGGTACCGAATTATAACTGCGCAGTCATGGTAAATTTATAGTGCTGCTTCACTTGGAAATCAGGCTGCAAGCACCATGACTCAATATCCCACTCAGTCACATTATCCTGACACTGAGCTAACCAGTCCTTGCCCTATCCTATTAATGCCGAGCGCCAAGATAGGAAGCGGCAAGTATCAAATTTATAAGTCGTTGGTTTGACTCGACCGGGAATCAAACTCCCAATCTCCTAAATAGGAGACCTGCGCTCTACCTATTCGGCCACCGCACCCGGTGTCGCGGTTTAGATTCTCAGTGGGTTTAGAGTCTACGCTCAGGGTTCTGCGCATGCACGTATTCGATTAACATGACTCGGGTCACCCGAGTTCCTAAAAATTCAAATAGAACACCGCGAGGAGTTGACAAAAACATGCGCGGTGTACAAAAAGGTTAACCCACCTCTTGGCTGGGGTTGGCTAGGAGCGATGATGTCACATTTGTGTGTCAAAAAGTCTCTCGGGTGACCCGAGTTGATTAATCGAATATGGTGAGATGCCGTTTGATTTTGACGCATGCCCAGAACCTCGTGCGTAGACTCTAAACCAGCTGAGAATTTAAACCGCGACACCGGTGCAACTTTAAGAGAACCATTGCACACTAACCCGGAAGTAACCTACTGAGGGACGCGCTAAGAACCAGCGACTGGCAATCAGAAACAGGTGTGCACACATATGTGCACACATATGTGCACACAGATGTCGACCCGTTGCAACTGCCGGTGGCTGACTTGGTGCCCTTACAGTTCGCCCCCAAATTCAATATCATTTCTTCTGTGTTCCTAGCTTTAGTCGGACGGTTGGCTCGTTGTTGGAGTTTTACATCCTGGCAACATCTACGGTCATATAAGGACGAGTACCCACTCGTGACAGTGCACACTCATGGTGACTTATTAGTTCTGCCCCACTGGGAGACCAGGCCGCCATCACCATGACCTGATATCCCACTCAGTAACATTATCCAGACACTGAGCCAACCAGTCCTTGCCCTATCCTAATGTTTTCTTCTTGAAGATTTATACTGCCTATCATGGATAAGTCTGAATAGACTTGTTTTCACCATTAGACAGTTTGTCGATAGAAAGCCCGAGCCTACACTGCAACCGACCCAACTGATTTTTAACCTCCCACACCACATAGACATGGTATGAGAGCAACTGGCCTTTGATGACGCTGTAAGTTATACACAGCGGTGGAAATCCAAAGTGGCAGAGGTGTGGGGCATGGGGAATTGAACCACCGACCTTCAGATTAGGAGTCCGACCTAGAAAAAAGTCAGACACTCTAACCACTCTGCCACAGAGAACACCACAGAGAACACCTAATAATGCCGAGCGCCTGGATAGAAAGTGATAAGTATCAATTTGTAAGTCATTGGTTTGACTCGACCCTGGTTGAACCCATGGGTTTCAATCCCACATTAGTGGGACGGGATGGCTGACTTGGTAAGAGCGTTGGCTGGCTTTCTGTGCCGAGTCAAATCCAATGACTTACAAAACGTATACTTGTCACTACCTAGCCTGGTGTTTGGCATTAATAGGATAGCACAAAGACTGGTTGACTCAATATCAGGATAATGTGTCTGAGTGGGATATCGGGTCATGGCACCAACGACATGATCTTCCCTCCCAGTGAGGAAGTACTGAGAGATGTTTGATGTGAAAACATGCTATTTTAATTTCGGGTGCACACCGAGATGCTCGACACCAGAAACTAACCTGGTGTTCCTTCCATTTAACAAGAAATGTTTTAATAAGTGGGATCAAATGTAGGCAAGAGATTTGATTGTGCAACTATAGCCGTGTTCACACACGCAACTTTAGGCCGACTTAGATAAAATGAATTAGATGAAGCGAATTATTGGCGCGTTCACACACACCGAGTATTGGGGCGGTTTAAGCCGAAAATTAATATCTGCGCATGAGCAAGTCCATACTAACCAGTGCCAGTTTTGGTTAGTCGACGTCACCACGAGAGAGTGTGGGTTCGACCTAGATATGTATGGACTGAATCGTATTGGTTTGGAACGGTCAAAACTTCTGCTGGGCAGTGAAAACCAAAAAATAAATGATGAACAAAATATCTGTGCACAGCTAGAATTATATAATATGCGCTTTTGATCGCCCGGAAATTCAACAAACTCAGGTCTCGACTGCGCATGCGCGTGACGTGCTTAAGCCGCATCAAGTAAACCGCTACCGTCCACACAAGCTAGATGGGCCGACTTAAGCTAGTTCGCTTCATCAATACTACCTCGCGACGTGGTTTCCTTGAAGCAAACTAGATGAGGCGAACTAGCCCTAATTCGCTTCAGTGACTTAACGCCCGTGTGTGAACATGGCTTATGATGGAATCTCGGCTTTAGCCAGCTGAACGATCTGCGCATGCAGATCAGGACGGTGTACCAAGGCGGCTTACACATGCCTAATGACCAAAGTAATGACTAATGACTAATGACCGAACACCTGTGACAGATATTCCAACAGCTCATAACACTGCGGAAGGAGATAGTTAGCGAACACAAGCTAATTTAATAAACGCCCCAATCACACCAGACTTGCGACCTCTTGCGACAATACAAACCCACATCAGACGACAACCTTCTTGTGACCAAAGCAAAAAAAAACACGAGGGGAAGATGGTAGGCTACTGATCAGGGAAGACTGGTTAGCGATCGGTTGGCGATTGGCCAGTGAGAGGTTGTGGACTGCTTTACGACCAATCGGCTTCACTTGTACATGGGTCGGCGATCAGTCGTACAACTGGTCGCCTATCACGTATCAGTTGGTGACCAGTCGGCGATCAATCACTTTGCAACTAATCTGGGACCAGTCAGCGACTGATCACCGACTGATCACCAATTGATCGCAAGGTATGAAAAGGATTGGCCACCACTACTCCCACCACCACCACTACTCCCACTACTACTACTCCCACCAATACCACCACTACTCCCACCACTACCACCACTACTCCAACCACTACCACCACTACTCCCACCACTACTACCACCACTACCACCACTACTCCCAGCACTACCACTACTCCCACCACTACTACTACTCCCACCACGACCACTACTCCCACCACCACCACTACTCCCACTACTACTACTCTTACCAATACCACCACTACTCCCACCACTACCACCACTACTCCCACCACTACCACTACTCCCACCACTACTACTACTCCCACCACTACTACTACTCCCACCACTACTCCCACCAATACCACCACTACTCCCACCACCACCACCGCTACTCCCACCACTACCACCACTACTCCCACCACTACCACTACTCCCACCACCACTACTCCTGCCACTACCACCACTACTCTTACCACCACCACCACTACCACTACTCCCACCACTTCCACCACTACTCCCACCACTACCACCACTACTCTCACCATGACCACTACTCCCACCACTACTACTACTCCCACCACGACCACTACTCCCACCACCACGACCACTACTCCCACCACCACTACTCCCGCCACTACCACCACTACTCTAACCACCACCACTACTCCCGCCACTACCACCACTACTCCCACCACTACTCACACCACCACAACTACTCCCACCACTACTCCCACCACTACCACCACTCCCACCACCACTACTCCCGCCACTACCACCACTACTCTCACCACCACCACTACTCCCACCACCACTACTACTACTACTACCACCACTACTCCCACCAGTACCACCACTACTCCCACTACTACCACTACTACCACCACTACTCCCACCAGTACCACCACTACTCCCACCACTACTACTACTCCCACCACGACCACTACTCCCACCACCAAGACTATTACTCCACCACCACTACTACCACCACCACTACCACCACTACTCTAACCACCACCACACCACCACTACTCACACCACTACCACACACCACAACTACTCCCACCACTACTCCCACCACTACCGTGCCACCACTACCACCACCACTACTCCGCCACTACCACCACTACTCTCACCACCACACTCCAACACCACCACTACCACTACTACCACCACCACTACTACCACCACCACCACCACTACTACCACCACTACCACCACTACTCCCACCACTACTACTACTACCACGACTACTCCCACCAGTACCACCACTACTCCCACCACTACTACTACTCCCACCACGACCACTACTCCCACCACCACGACCACTACTCCCACCACCACTACTCCTGCCACTACCACCACTACTCTAACCACCACCACTACTCCCACCACTACCACCACTACTCCCACCACCACAACTACTCCCACCACTACCACCACTACTCCCACCACTACCACTACTCCCACCACCACTACTCCCGCCACTACCACCACTACTCTCACCACCACCACTACTCCCACCACTACTACTACTACCACCACTACTACCACCACTACTCCCACCAGTACCACCACTACTCCCACCACTACTACTACTACCACCACTACTCCCAGCACTACCACCACTACCACCACTACTCCCACCACTACCCCGACACCTACCACTATAATTCAATATAAACTAATACTCACATCTACCTCAACTACTCCCACCACTACTCCCGCCACTACCACCACTACTCCCACCACTACCACCACTACTCTCACCACCACCACTACTCCCACCACTACCACCACTACTCCAGCCACTACCACCACTACTCCCACCACTACTCGCGCCACTACCACCACTACTCCCACCACTACCACCACCACTCCCGCCACTACCACCACTACTCACACCACTACCACTACTCACACCACTACTCCCGCCACTACCACCACTACTCCCACCACTACCACCACTACTCCTACCACTACTCACACCACTACTCACACCACCACTACTACTACTACTCACACCACTACTCACACCACTACTCCCTCCACCACCACTACTACCACCATCACCACCACACTACCACACCACTGCCACACTGTCACCACGGTGTTTATGCTGATAGGTCTTGAACATATCTGTATTCTGTGTCAGTTTACATTGATTTTACAGCAAGGCCCTAATACATGTAGTTCGAAATGTAGAGTCCAATGAAATTGTCCTAGCAACTATACATTCGATAAATTGTGTCTGTATTCATCAACAACCCTCCACCTTCTGTCGTGTAACTGTAAGCCAACACTGTGCTGGTTCCCAGCTTCAGTCCTTCCTGCGGGACCAGGGGAACTCTGAATACCTGAATTGCAAAGCAGGCTTCCCGAGTTTACAGTACATGTGTATATTAATTCAAAAACAGCCGGACTATGCAACTTTAAGTTTAACAAATAACATAGATAGACAACAGGAACAACAGTTGGATATAACCCACTTTCCAACAACGCCTTTCATAAAATTCATAAAGTGAAACCTAACATATAATGCACAGTTTGGATGGTATCTTAGAGGTTTCGCAGTATAAATAATAATATCCTCACACAGATTGTGACTTGTGAGTGCTGCCTGACCCATCCCCCATCCCCTGATGGTGGAGAAGAGGCAGTGTATACAGGCTGGTACCAGTCTGATGGCTACAGAAAGGGGTCAAGAGGGGTGGGCTGGGGGAGGGGGAGGGGGAAAACCAAACTTCTGGGCCTCATTCTCGACGCAAAATTGTCTTTTGTGCCACATATAAAGTACCTGAAAACAAGATGCCTGAAAACGCTAGATATTCTGAGGGTGCGGTCCAGCTCAGAGTGGGGAGCGGACAGAGATGTTCTGCTCTTCGTGTACAGAACCTTGGTTCGGTCACGAGTGGATTACGGCAGCATAGTATACGGTTCCACAAGGAAATCAAATATTGGGCTGCTAGACACGATCCACCACCAGGGACTGCGCTTAGCCCTTGGGGCCTTCCGCACCTCACCGGTTCAGAGCCTTTACGTCGAAGCCAATGAACCATCACTTAACAACAGGAGAATCAAACTGGCCATGCAATATGTAGTCAAGATAAAAACTAATGCATTGAATCCTGCACACAATTGTCTATTCGAGCAACATGACGAATCCAGGTATGAAGCAAGGCCGAATTACATCCGGCCACTGAGGCTCTGAATGAAACCTCATTTGGAGGCCTTGGGAGTGGATTTGGACATGTTGGAGGATGCCAAAATCCCAGAACATCCCCCGTGGTCGTTGAGAAAGCCATCGGTTATCCTCCGACTCACGGAACTGAGGAAGTCTGGGACACATCCACTCGAGTACCAAGAGATTCAAGGCCAGTTTGCAGACCACCTCTCCATATACACTGATGGTTTGAAAGACCAAAGCCGGGTAGTTGCTGCGGCAGTAGGAAAAATTTGGTGTACGTTTGCCTGATCAGAGCTCGATTTTCACTGCAGAAGCCCGAGCACTCCTTCTCGCGTTGGAGTATATCGAGGTATCCAACCACACTAACTATGTTATATACAGTGATTCATTCTCTTGCCTCCTGGCTGTTGCTGGACTGAAAACGAATCACCCTATTCTAGCAACGGTCATTTATAAAATGAACCAACTGACAACGGATGGGTATGACATCCACCTGTGCTGGGTGCCTGGCCATGCCGGCATACAAGGAACGAGCTGATCGGGCTGCGAAGAAGGCCCTGAACTGTGATCTTGAACCGTGTCTGATCCCTCACTCTGATCTGAAACCACTAATAGCCACCCACATAAAATCCAAATGGCAACATGAGTGGGATGAAAACATTAATAAACTTAAAGAAATTGAACCATCTGTGGGAAAGCCACCACAGACTCATGCGGGAGGTCGGCGGGACCAAGTGGTCCTTAGCCTCTGCCGTATTGGCCACTCGTGGCTTACACATGCTTTTCTGCTCAAGGGGGAACCTTCCCCTGAATGTATTGGGTGTCAGTCCCCGCTGACACTCAAACACATTTGACTAAGTTGCGTTGATTTTTTTGCCCTGCGCCAACAGTTCTACACTGCAGACAGTATGCATGACCTTTTTGCTAAGGTAAAACAGGAAAACATTTTAGCCTTTTTGAGGGCAGCTGGACTGTACCACCTCATATAGTTTACTAAATAGACTCTATCAATTATTAATACAACTTGTCTTTTTCTATGGGAATTTGTTTCCCTTGACTACAAATATATGATTGTGAGCTTTCTAATTTAATGAGTGTCTATTGGCACATAATTGATTGTCTGCTTTTACATGTAAAAGCGATGAACAAAAACAAACATTTCTCGCCGTGAATATGGCCTATGCTGGCGACACGGCGTAAAGCAACCATCAATCAATCAATCAACCTGCTGGTGGTACATACCAAATCCTGAGCATAAACACATGTGCATACACACATGTGCACACACACATGCACACACATACATACACACATACGCACACATGTGCACACACATACACACATGTGCATGCACACCCACGTGCACACACATACACACATGTGCACACACATACACACATGTGCACACACATACACACATGTGCATACACACATGCACACACATACATACACACATGTGCACACACATGCACACATACATACATGCACACACATACACACACATGCTCACACACACATGTACACACATATGTGCACACATACAGACACATGTACACACACATACACACATGCTCACACACACATATTCATAGCCATACAGTGACGTGCCGCTACCACTCTTACACATTAGAAACCTTATTAAATAAGACTACAGCAGGTAGATCATCCACTATCTGTGTGGGAGGTGAATAGACGAGTTCCGTCAACCCGTCCTCTGACAGCAGTGTTGGGATCTCGTGTTCTTGGTAGGACTACATCATACATAACACGCCACCGCCAGTCTTAAGCCCTGGTCACATACACGTTAGTGAACGTAGGATAGAATAACGTGGGTGAAACGTGCTATCACTACATTAAACTACGTTAAGGTACGCCAGGTCACCCACCTTACGGTATGGATAAATACGTTACGGTACGGATCTCGGTATGTTAAGGTACAGATCCTGGTACGTCCAACTACATTGAACTACGTTGAGCTACGTTGAACTACATTACCCTCCATTACGTTCAACTTCGTTCCACTAATGGCTGTGTGACCATGGAAAGAACGGCCAAGTTTTGTGCCGGTCAAAGTACGCTAGAGTACAGTAAGAAGTACGATAGAATATGCTAGAGTATGTTATCATCACAGAGGCTACATCTGCCTTAAACGTAGTGCTCTTTCGAACATATCCAAAGCTTAAATCGGAACTCACGGCCCAGACACGTTCTTATCACTGAGAAGTATGGATGCCGGTACGTTCAACTATGTTCGACTAGGTTAGCCTCCACTACGTTCAACTACGTTCACTAACATGTATGTGACCAGGCCTTTAGTCTTACACATTAGGAGACTTATTTTTCAAAAGACTAGCATAGCAGTATATCAACAGATTTAAACAATGGACTCGTGACCTGAACTTCTTGACACGCATCAGTCATATATAACTGGTACAATATGTGAATGGTTTTTTTACTGCAACTCGCTGATAGACCTCAGCGATGGAAAGGTTGTTTTGTTGTTGTTGTTGTTTTACGTCCTAGCAACATCTAAGGTCATATCAGGACGGGTACCGACTTGTGACAGTGCGCACTCATGGCGACTTTATAGTGCTGTCCCACTGGGAAACCAGGCCGCCGGCACCATGACCTGGTATCCCACTGAGTCACATTATCCTGACACTGAGCACACCAGTCCTTGCCCTGTCCTAATAATGCCGAGCGCCTGGCTAGGAAGCGACAAGTATCAATTTTAAAGTCATTGGTTTGACTCGACTGGGACTCGAACCCACAGAACAAAACCCAGAACTAAGTGACCCTTTTGAAGTGCACCATGATTCCTTCTTATACACGGATCGAAGATCTCCGCATTTTCGTGGATTTCCACAATTTAATTTTTCTCTCATATATATCATGCTCTGACAGCAATTGGTTAGTCTGAATCCCATTCTCATATGATCTTAAATGTTACTAGAACATAAAACCCAAACAAGGAAGAGTTTGCCATGGGCGATAATAAGTCACTAAAAGGACAGTTGAAACCTGACTTCCAGCATTTTCTACGATTCCTGGACAGTGCTAATCCTATGAGCGAATATATGGGTCATTCTCTGAAACTGGGCACCAAAGTGTGACATGGGCCATCCAAAATTAAAATCTGAAAACCTTTCATTTCTTTTTGTAATAATAGAGCTGAATACATGTCTGTTCCCTTACCATGAAAAAATATATAATTATTTTCATTCCTAGGGTGTGAGGGGGGTGTTAATTATTGGAAATGATATCATCACTCGCGTAACATGGAACCCAAATAACCCAAGAAACATTGTTATTTTATCACTCCTAAGTGCATTTTTTCACTTTTCGACCTTTATTCTTTGTCATCTAGTACATTCTGATAGAAATCCAGAGAAAAAAGTGAAAAGCTTTGGATTATTTGGGAGTTTGTTAACAGCGGAAAATTACAATTCTTGTGGACAATTTTGTCATTTATATATTTGTGTTGACATTTGAATGAATATACTATTTTAGTGTAAAAATGAATACTAACTACCCAGAATACAGGTTAGACAACAAAAAGGAAAAAAAATATTAGAAGACTGTGACTTAATCTAAGCTTTAGATTGTTTATCACCATGGTAACATGGAAACCAAAACACTGAAACAGACAATTCAAATGTCAGAAACACATTCTATGGGGAAGTGACAGGCAGAGGAGTGGCAGTCTAAGGATCAGCATTGGGGCATAGAATTTCTCTTTTCCACTCCCCTGTCACATGCACGGTCTCACAGGCTCCGACACCTGCTTGGCACTGGTTACAGAAGCAGGATAGTTCACGGGTTAAGAGCACATGTGGCTTAACACATCTAACAGAGTGGAGTGAGCGTGTTCCTTTCAGTGTTTGGGTAGCTCTGTTTCGCTTCCTTGCAATGTCATTTCTTGGCACCCAAAAGAAGGACCGCAGGAAGTGCTTGCATTCTCCTGCATGAGGCTGCTTATTTAGTTTGCTCTCAAAGCAGTAGTCAAATAAGTCCTTTGCAGAAGCAATGGTAGCGGAGCCTGTCTTGACTGCATTGGCCGCATGGTGTTTGATGACTGCACTTTCTCCATCTGATGGTCCCTTCCCATGCCGTGAGCCAAAGTAGTTGCGCTCCCACGTACAAGCAAAGTCAACAGTAGCACATGATATGTCAGCAAAAGGCCCCTTTGACTTGTACTGGGCACCACAGCCATCAGTCCACTGGATAACATGTTCCAGCTGGATAACTCTTGTTTGGCGGAGATGGTCGATGGCCACTTTTGTGAAGCTGAAGACTGCATCAAAGTCATGTTGTTTATCATCACTTACAAAGACAAGAGATTCAGATACAGTCTCCCCACAAGAGGAGCAGGCATAGTATGTAACTATGGGGTGAACTGTTACCTGCTCATGATACCAGTGGGCAGCCTGGATTTCATCCTGATGCGAGCAGGTAAAGTTCTCCGCAAAGTCCAATACCATTCCAACAGTGTTGCGGGGAAAGGGAACCTGTTTCCGCATTACTTCAAACTGCTGATGTTGCCAATCAGCTCGGAAGAGGTGTTGGGCGAGAAAGATGACCTCTTCCTTCACTTCATCCACCAACTGTGCCACAGTCCCTTCTTTCCAGTTCAGCATTTTGCGGCAAACCCTTTTCCCATTGACCATGGTGACCTGGGTCTCCCACTTAGACCAAGACGAGGAGCCTTGCTGCAGAAGTGGATGCAGGTGATGAGCCATATTGTCAGCACTGCATGTGTTGCAATTTCGCCCTCTTGCCTGCCACAGGTGATTAGGTCGACAGAATGGTAAATGTGGCGGATACGACAGTTATTGTTTATCCTGGTTGCAATCCCATTGATTGCCCGCAGTTTTAGTTCAACATTTGTGCAATATTCGCACAGGCACTGTCGCAGCTGGTTTTTCCTCATCAGGTGAATATGTGCCGGCCGACATTTGGCAAAGTGACTGAAGCTGACAGCCTCATCAACTTCCTCAACAAACTCTTTGTGCAAGTCTTGCAAAGGCTTTGTCAGCACTGCTGCTGCTTTCCCAGTTTTCTTTGAAACCAGCTTTTTGTGTGGCAGTGGTGTTGATGCCATCTCGAGGAAAGCTATTGCTTTGGATGCCATTTTTCTTTCTTTTTTTACTTTTCTGGAGAAAGTTGTGCCAGAATTGATTTTTACTGCCGTCCTTCTGCTGACACTGAGGTTAGACAAACATGCTTTTACCGAGGTATTTCTTCGGCAGATTGACAGAAGAACACGGCGTATGTGGCATTCAGCAGCTGACCATTTCCTCTGCAGTCCTTTCAGTTTTCTGATGACTTCTTGGCCCAACATTCTCTCTTGTTCAGCTCTGTTTCCTGTCCTGAGATGACGGAAGAGGATCCTTTTCCTTGGAGAGGCTTTAGTTACTAGGTCTGTGACCGTGCTTACAAACTTCCTCGGGCTTGACGGGAGAGCTGCTCGTGCCCGTGACAGGGCCTTTCTTCTTGCCGAAGGTGTTCTCAGTGGTTGCTCCTTGTGGACAACTGATGATGCTTTGGTTTCTACCTGAGAAGCGACTATCTTCTTACGATACTGATTCCTTCTTCTCTCATTTATCCTCCGTCGCTTTTGTGAGGTCATGTTTTCTTTCTAGGTTTTTTTCTCCTCACGCCATTTACTCCTCTGCTTTTCTTGGCTAATCCTTGTCAGTCTAGGTTTTTCCGCTTGCTCTTTTTTCCTGGCTCGCATTGCTCTCATCCTCAGCCTCGCCTGCTCTCTCTGTAGTGCCTTCATCTGTTCAGAAGAGTTGTCACGATAGGCCTTGCATGCCTCTCTGCATTTCACCTTGTACTGCACATATTCCTCAGGATTGTTCTGCTGCATCCGATCCTTCCAGTCTCTGGTAGCTTGAGCTGCTGTCTTTCTTTCCTTTTTTTCTATTGGTTGAAGAGATGATGGATCAGCTGCTTCTGGAAGCTGATGCTTTTCAGCAATCCTACTGCTCTGTCGGTTGAACATCTAAAAAGATTGAAAGAAAATACAGAAACATTAGAACAAATGTTGTAATTTTATTTCTGGCTGACGACATCTACAAAGATTGACAGAAAAACATAAACAGAACAAAAGGTTTAATTTTATTTCTGGGTGATGATGCAAATGGAAAAACTGATTATCTTACACAACTGCCTCCCGAAAATCTAAGCAGTGAACAAAACTAAGAATGACTTTAAACAAACATGATAATTTGCATTAGAAATTCTGAACCTGACTAATTTTTACATTTATATCGCCATTAAAAAACACAATGAACATACGGATTCCTACATAATAACTTTGACATCTGACATAACTGCATCCCCAAAATGTAAGCAGTGAACAAAAATAAGAACGACTTGAATCAAACATGATTTGCATTACAAATTCTGTCACATTTAAACTGTTTTATCACCATCGTACCAAGATAACAAGATAAAAAAAATTTGTGCACATTTTTACAATGATCAAACACTCAGCCTACATAATAAGTTCTATAGCCACATTCAATGCATGTATGTAAAAGTCAATAACTAAAAATATATGAAGGTAAGTTATAATTTCAATGATTTTATCACATTTAAACTGCTTCATCAAAATCACACCACCATCGTAAATTTGTGCACGTTTTACAATGATCAAACACCCAAACTACACGAACTAGACGCCGACTGCACTCTAAAACAGAATGTGAACGAGAAACCCTACGGAAAACACATGAAAAACAGCCACATACTTTAAACATCTGCTTAATAACATTAATATATAACAATATCTTACCTTCAAGTGCAGTCAGGATGTATTGATTCACTTCAAGATCACTTGCGTAACGGAGATTTGTTGGTGGAAACGGTTTCAAAATACTGGTCTTCTACACGAGTGAAAGCACTGACAAGAGCAACACGTGTATACATGTTCTTCCGCCGACTCACATATATCACTACACACAAAATAGTTCATTATATTGGTTACATTAGAAGCAGACATGCATTTTAATAAATACATCGTAACACTTGAATTTGGAAACCATACTCATAACAAACAGTTAAAGTCCAATAACTTTGCAAAAATGGTGGTTTTAGTTTTCGCTAATCTGCTCAGATGCACGCAGTACACACGAGCAGCCCACAGGCTAAAAATAGTCCCCTACACGTGGTCAGAGCCTTTGTTTATGAGGATGATGCAAGATATGTAGTTCCAGAAACAAAGCGTTACGATGCTGATAAATTCACAAATTGCCTAAAATATCAAGTTACACATTTTGGTAAGTTAAAAAAGTTTAACACAATAAAATATGTCTTATTAGAGATTTATTTTTGGCTACTTCTAAATTTTTACTTAATTCATTAAGTGTTTATGACAAAATCAATGTTTCGGTGCAAGCCATGTCACAAATTGAGGCCCCCAACTTTTAGTCCTGACAGCAATTTTCACTCAATAAACCACACAATCAAAAAAAATGTTAATTGTATATTATCTTTGCTATTTCTAATATGTATATAGATGTGATTTAAAATGAAACCAATGATATTTGACACAAATTAGTTTTATAATAACCATTTGAAGTGGGTGCCCCACACTGTGCCCAGTTTCAGAGAACGACCCATATATCCCAATTTTCGTTCTGGCACAACCCGCTAGGTGGCACCAAGTCATCGGCCTCATTTCCATATTTTTTGCCACTTTCATTCCTGCATATAACAGAATAGACCTTTTACACAGTGTATGCACATTACGTATGTTGGCATCAGTGAATATGTTGGTGGTGGAAATCCTCTATAAGACCTTTTTCACAGGGCATGCTGCACAGTGAGCTGTCATCTCCAACAGTGGTTGATGTCACTGCCGGCAGAGGGCAGGTTGGTGATGGAAATCCTCAAGAAGACCTTTTGCACAGAGCATGATGCACAGTCAGCTGTTACCCACCATTAGTTCTTTGATAGATAAAGGATTCACCCTGTATTCGCAGTACATGGTTGAATACCAACCCTATATAAAAATCTCAGAAGCAACATTTATTCTTTGTAGATGTCTTCATATTTACCTGCTACCTTTGAGTTGAAAAATATAATAAAATAGCTAGTTTAATACGATTTAAAATTGAAATCGACGGCGTTCTATGGCCGCCATCTTGTCTTTTTGCATTCTCTCCCATTTCACCAAATATATGCCAATATATGTAGCCATTTGATCATGCAACCACAGTTTCTACTTCCTGTTCCATACTAAAGCTATTTTCGCCAGTATTTACACTACTTTGTCGTTCACCCGTGTACTACAAGTACCAGGTGAATCTTGTATCTAGTTCTTTGACTGCTCTCAGACGGGAATCACCGATTGTACACTTTTAAATATTTACTAACTCTTGCCATGTTGCAGCGTCCTGTGTATTGTAATACAATTGTGCACATTTAACTGTTGCCTAACTCTTGCCATGTTTTGTTTGTTGTCGTTTTAAGTACTAGCAACATATAAGGTCATATCAGGACAGGTACCCCTCATGGTGACTTTATAGTGCTGCCCCACTGGGAGTGGGAGACCAGGCCGCCGGCACCATAACCCAATAGCCCACACGGTCACATTATCCTGACACTGAGCTAACCAGTCCTTGTCCTATCCTATTAATGCAGAGTGCCAGGCTAGGAAGCGACAAGTATCAATTAATAAGTCTTTGGTTTGACTCGACTGGGATTCGAACTCCTGATCTTCCGCACGGGAACACTGCACACTACCAATTCGGCCGCTGTCTCTCTTACCATGTTGCAGTGTTCCATGTGTTAGAATAGGATTGTGCCCCTTTAAGTGTGGATGGATAGTTATCGTGTCTAAAGCCGTGTTCACACGGGCAATGTAAATTGATTCGTAGAAATCGACTTGTATAGTTCGGGTTACATTTCGCGTGTGAACGGGCGTCTGAGTCGAATTAGGGCTGAATCGATTTCTGTGATCCCAATACTGTAAACCACTTGTGGAGGTCGATTATGTGAGTCGATTTCTGTGAATCGATTTATTTTGCCCGTGTGAACGCAACCGACTTACTTGAGGCGGATTAAGGACGTCACACTATATAATATAATTTGGTCTATGAAACCGCTAGCTGTGCACAGATATTTTTTTAATCATTTATTTTTAGGGTTTCACTGCCCAGCAGAAGTTTTGACCGTTCCAAACCAATATGATTCAGTCCATACATATCTAGGTCGAACCCACACTCTCTCGTGCCGTTGTCGACGAACCCAAACTGGCGCTGGTTAGTCTGGACTTGCTCATGCGCAGATATCCACTTCCGGCTTAAACCGACTCAAAGCACTGCCCGTGTGAACGCGAAACACTTTCAAACTAAATCGATTCATATGATTCGCCTTGTCTAAATCGCTTTACATTTTGCCCGTGTGAACACGGCTTAACTATATCTGTGTTGCTTTGTTTTACAGGTGAGTTGAGTAACCACGCGTATTAAGCACAACCAGCACCTGTCGGTGTCCAGCCCACACTCAGTATCTCACGAGGTAAGGGTCGGACGGTACAGGTCCGTGTAGTTAGGGTCATCATGTCAGTCACATACAGACTAGGCGTTACGAACCCCGCCTGAAAATGGAAACGATCGAGGTTCGAGTCCCACCGTTAAGTATTCGGTGTGTGTGTGTGTGTGTGAGTGAGTGTGTGTGAGTGAGTTTGTGTGTGAGTGAGTGAGTGTGTGTGTGAGAGAGTGTGTGTGTCAGTGTGTGTGTCAGTGTGAGTGTGTGAGTGTCTGTGTGAGTGTGTGTGTGAGTGTGTGTGTGTGTGTGTATGTGAGAGAGAGAGAGAGAGACAGAGAGAGAGATCACGTTTAATCAGTAAGCTACTTGTACTCTAATTTAGAGGTGACATGATAGCGCATAGCTCGGATTTCCACACAAGAGCAGTAATGCAGACATATTAATTTTAGTATTATTATTACTGGGATGCTGGCGTTTATGTTGACATAAGTGAGAAATCGCTTCTCGTCATTATTGATGTTCTCTTTGAGTGTGTCTCTGTCTCTGTCTCTGTCTCTGTCTCTCTGTCTCTTTCCGTCTGTTTTCATCTTCGTCTCTTTCCATCTCCTTTTCCCTGTCCGTCTCTCTCCGTCTCTTCCACTATCTCTCCATCCATCCCTCCCTCCCTCCCTACGGCCTCCCTCACTCCATCTCTCCCTCACTCACTCCCTCACTCCCTCTCTCCCTCCATCCCTTCCTCACTCACTCACTCCCTCACTCCCTCCCTCATTCCCTCAATCACTCACTCCCTCTATCCATCTAGTTATCTCTTCCTACTGTATGTTTCTGTTTCTGTTGATACCTAAATGTTGGTATCAATAGACCCCTTTTCATTGTTTATAAACATTAAGTATGCGCGCGCAGCTTGGCTGCAGAACGAAGGCACACTGCCATTGAGTTTGCCGGTACGCGCAGTGCAACTAGTGATCTATACAACTCTGAGGAATGAGTACCAAGAACTGCCGGTGGCGGCGCCACCATAGGCAAATGAGTGCCGCAGTGAATAGATCTGGGTCTGTTAGTGGACAATAACGGATCATAATAATAATAAGAAATACCTCATACCGATGATTTTATACACGTATATAAATATACTAACTATATATACCCTATATGTCCCAATAGATGCGCATTGCGTGCGTGCAGACGCATGAATGCGCGACTATTTATTTCCTTTATCATATTTTGTTTTATCGTAGTCCCGACGTCAAAGTTCAAGAATTTCATGGATTTGTTTTTGTTGTGCCTCTGAAACAAAGTGGGATACGATCGTAGATTTGTGCGTGCTTTCAATCTTTAAATGGGGGGGGGGGGAGACACAAATCTCCCCCATCGACATGCTTACCTCCTCTGTATGAACTGCAAACAGTTTCACCTTTGTTTGACTCAGAATGACCTTGACCCGTTTTTCTGCTCGTTGCTGGTTACATATCTCGAAAGGCTGGGACAGACAAATTGCAAGTTGCTCTGGTTCTTGTTTTTTTCTTCTTCATCAAGGTGGTGTGGGTCGACATCATCTGTTTCAAGCCCCTTTTGATAACATGGTCAGCGGTTGAACAGCGTGTACGTTTTCCAATCCACTGAAAAGTAAACTTTTCTCTCACGCTTTCCCGACTTCTGACATTTTCAATGTCGACAATTGCTTCATTTGTCCAGTTGTCACGGCGTTCTATTGACACATAATTTACATTTTATGTAACGGTGATGGTTGAATAAAAAACAAACAATTCTCGCTGTGAATATGGCCTATGCTGCCGACACGGCGTAAAGCAACCACCAATCAATCAATCAATCATGAAATGGGGTGTGCGCTTCTATTGGGTCGCGTGCTTCTATTGGGACATATACATATATTTTATATATATATATATATATTTTATATATATATATATATGTGGCTAGAGGGCTCCAGACCTCTCTGCCTTGATTACATCACCGACCTACAACTCCATGACCTTTACTTCTTCTACCGCCACCATTTCACTCCAACTCAGAAGAGGTCGGTACCGTGACGCCATATGGAGGTTTCTGTATGGTTACGCCATCTAGTTGTTTTCCACTATTCTCATCTAAGGAAGAGGCCAGTATGGTTATGCCATATAGTTATTTTCTGCTATTCTCACCTAAAGAAGAGACCAGACGGGATGGCCGAGTGGGTTGGAGCGTCCGTCTCCCGTGCTGGTAGATCGTGGGGTCGTGGGTTCGAACCATGGTCGAGTCAAACCAATGACTTGAAAATTGGTGCTTGTCACTTCCTAGCCAGGTGCTCGGCATTATTAGGAGGGCAAGGACTGGTGTGCTCAGTGTCAGGAAAATGTGACTGAGTGGGATACCAGGTCATGGTCCCGGCGGCCTGGTTTCCCAGTGAGACAGCACTATAAAGTTGCCATGAGTGCGCACTGTCACAAGTCGGTACCCGTCCTGATATGACCTTAGATATTGCTAGGACGTAAAACAACAACAAACAAACAAACAAACTTTCCACTATTATCATCTAAGGAAGAGGCCAGTATGGTTATGCCTAGATAAAAGATTCACCCTATACATCCAGTACAGGGGTGAAAACCAACAGATTAGAAAAACCGGCGAAGAATTTTGACATGTTGGGGAAATTAACTGAACGAATAAATTCTTAATTTAAGAAGCAAAATATATTCTTTATATATGTCTTCATATTTCCCCTCGACCTTTGAGTTAAAACATGTAATAAAACATCTAGTTTAATAAGATTTAAAAGTGAAATCGATGGCGTTCTATGGCCGCCATCTTGTCTTTTTGCATTCTCTCCCATTTCACCAACTCTGTGCCGATATGGGTAGCCATTTGATACTGGAGCCAGAGTTTCTACTTCCTGTTCCATACTAAAGCTATTTTCGCCTGTATTTACACTACTTTGTCGTTCACCCCTGTACTGTAAGTATGGGGTGAATCTTTTATCTAGGTTATGCCATGTAGATGTTTCCACTATTCTCCACTAACTGAGAAGAGGCCGGTATCTTTATGCCATCTGATTGCTTTCCTTTATACTCATCCAACTGCGAAGGTGATTTTCTAGTGCCATTTCGTGATTTTGCCCAAACTGAGTAAGAAGGCCGGGTGTATGTTGTTTACCTGTTTGCCTCGTTCTACTTGTCATGAGCTTAGAATTCATGAGTTTGGTGAGCTCTTGGAAACATTTCTAAAATGCCTGGGCAGCTTTGAGTACTGGCTCAATAATCTTGATTATAAATCTTGTTTAAAAGGCAGGTGGTTTGCTGCCTCTTGTTTTTTAGTGTTTGTAATACGTCAGTTGAAGGAATAATAGATCCTAGGATGGCCAAATGAGTTGAGCATCCGCCTCCCGGGTTTTGTAGGTCGTTGGATTTGAAACCTGGGTTTTGAACCCTGACAAAATCAAACCGATGACTTAAAATTTGATACCGGTGACTACCTAGCCTGGCACTCAGCATTATTATGACTAGTAATAGTCAGGCTACCAAAGCAGATCCTCTATTCTCAACTGTCTTCTGGCTACAGAAAGAGAGGGCGCCCTCGTCTCCGGTTCAAGGATACCATCAAGAGAAACCTGAAGCTGAGAGGCATTAAGACCGACTCATGGATGCAACTCTCACAGCAGAGAGCTAAATGGAGAGCGGCAGTCAAGTAATGAAAGCAGTCTTTGTCGCATCACGACCGACAGCATGATGATGATGATGATGATGATGATGATGATGAAGTAGTAGCAGGATAGACGTAGGAGCCATAGAATGAGGAAGACCAATTGACTGCGATTGAACTTCCCCCTGCTGAATCAACTAATGTACCAAACAAACTAAGTTAAATGGTGTCAGCGGGTCTCCTAATGGGTCAACACTATAAAGTCACCATGAGTGTCTACTGTCACACATCTGTGACCGTCCTTGTGTAACATTTGACTTTAGATGTTAGTAGGGCGTAAAACGCAAACAAATAAACAATAAAGTTTATTATGTATTCCTTGCTTATTAGTAATAATATTGTAGTAGTCCCTACTGACCTCTCAGGCAAGGACCCGCATAGACAGGTAGGCGTGGGCAGTGTGGTGATATCAGGGAGCCTATGTGGTGTAATGGTTAGCACACAGGCCCGGAATGCAAAGAGATGTGGTTTCGAGTCCCGCTCTAGGCGCAATATTTCCCATTTTCATCACCCCCATGACAATGGTTGCCGGGATCATGATCCTGTACAAGCTATGCGCTGTATGGTTGTTGAACCTACCCTGTGTATGTATGTCTAAGTGCATTGCCTGTATATATGTAATTGCAAGCATTAGAAGACTTACAATTCCAGGGGGGACCAGTGTAGTTGTCTGCACTGACCTCTCAGGCAAGGAGCCACATTAATAGGTAGGCGCATTGCCCGTATGTATGTATGTATGTATGTATGTATGTATGTATGTATGTATGTATGTATGTATATGTATGTATGTATGTATGTAATTGTAAGCAGTAAAAGACTTACAATTCCATGGGGACGAGTGCAGTAATCTGCACTGATCTCTCAGGCAAGGAGCCACATAGACAGGTAGGCGAGGGGAGTGTGGTGATATCAGGGAGCCTAGGTGGTGCACACTCAGGTTAGCACACTGGCCCGGAATGCAAAGTGATGTGGATTCGAGTCTCACTCTATGCACAATATTTCCCATTTTCATCACTCCCACGACAATATTATATATATAAATATATAAATTATAATAATAGTAAGATGGGTCCAGCTTCATGGTGACCGAATCGGTAGAGCGCATGCTTCCTATGCGGAAGGTCGGGAGTTCGATTCCCACTTAAGTCAAACCAATGACTTACAAAATTGATACTTGTCGCTACCTAGCTTGGAGCTCGGCATTAATAGGATATGGCAAGGACTGATGAGCTAAGTGTCAGGATAATGTGACTGAGTGGGAAATCGAGTCGTGATGCCGGCGGCCTGGTCTCCCAGTTGGGCAGCACGATATAGTTGCAATAAGTGCGCATTGTCACAAGTCGGTACCCGTCCTGATGTAACCTTAGATATTGCGGGGTTATAAAAGTAACAAAAATAGTGACACTTTATTTAACAGCACCTTTCGAATTAACGTAGCCATATCAACAATGACAGGTGACTACTCCAGCAGTCGGGTGGGCGCTCCATGCCGACCTCCTCTGGTTCAGTATCAGCTGGTAACAGCCTGTGAAGGGTCCGTGTAACAGGGCGCTACTGCCCAGTAAACTGTGATGAGGTAATTTGTGTCAGCTGCCCTGCTAACCGGCGTCCCATTCCCCCCTGACATATCCCAATGTAAAGCCGCCATCTTGGACCCACCCGAAGGGCACTAGAGCGGACGTGGGTAAATACCGAAACAGGATCGTCCCACAAGTATATGACTTCAGGGCTCCGTCGACCTCCATATGTGTGCAAAAAAAATAGTTCTTTTTTACTATAACGAGCTGGTATTAGAGGCCCAATAGCGCCTAGATCAGCCAGAAGAGGATCTGTAAGTTAATCTGTAAGTTAATCGTTGCGTTGGTGTTTGTCTACTTAGTGCTGCTAGTTAAAGCTGCATAGTCTGATGAAAACATCAAATTTTCAAAAGCAAAACAATTATCTAGATTTGATTCTACATATCTTACCTTAGATACTGGTGCACTTATTAGACATTTACCGGCACATAGAAGGACAACTGAGTCAATTAATAGAACCTATTACTGCAGAAGTCTATGGTGATACAGTTTTGGCAAGCTTGCCAACATTAATTTATCATGTTTCCATTTCAAATACCTCAAAAGTTTGCGATTTAAAATAAAAGTTACTTCAGACTAAAGTAAGGTAGATTATAATGAACAACCTAATATGTTTATCTCAGAAAATGAGAGAAACTCAAAACCATCGGACTTTGCAACTTTAAAATCGCACAGTCCGACACTTTTAAGTTTCTGCCCTTCTTTTAAAGATAAATATATTAGATTGAGTGTCAGTAATCTTTATTTGTATGTATCTTTGCTCAGAAATACCTCTAACGGTATTGAATAACAAATTAACTACCTGGTCCATTTTTCTATTGAGCAACGCGACGACCAGGCGGGATGGCCAAAGGAGTTAGAGCGTCCGTCTTCTGTGTTGGTAGACCATGGGTTCGTGGGTTCGAACCCTGGTCGAGTCAAACCAATGACTTAAAAATTGATACTTGTTGCTTCCTAGCCAGTCGCTCGGCATTATTAGGATAGGACAAGGACTGGTTGGCTCAGTGTCAGGATAATGTGACTGAGTGGGATTTCAGGTCATGGTGCTAGTGGCCTGGTCTCCCAGTGGGGCAGCACTATGAAGTCGACATGAGTGTGCACTGTCACACGTCAGTACCCATCCTGATATGACCTTAGATGTTACTAGGACGTAAAACAACAACAAACAAACAAACTATTGAGCAACACAAGAGTAAACCATGGCATTGCTAAGGTTTTGCTAGGATCAGTTTGGCAACTAACCTCGTTTTCGAATCAAGATGATATGGGAGTGGGATCGGTCAATTGGGTGTTTTCCACACCGCTTGATGTTTTGGGTTTCCCATTCTAGCAACATATGGGGTCATATCAGGATGAGTATCGATTTTGGATGGAGAGACCCAATCTACTGAAAAGGTATATAATTATGTAGTGTAGTTTCCGCTGTTACCTCCAGGGGGCAGCACTTGCGTTGAGATATCGCATCACTCGCCAAGTGGAGCGTTTTCGGTGCCAGACTGTGTTGGCCAGTCGCATCTGTCAGTTCACGGGACACCGACTTGAAGTGAATGCGTCTTTCCTGAATGGACAGTCCTACACAATGCACTGGACGTATTCAACTGGAAAGATACTGTTTGTGTTTTATGGGTTCCATCTGAACAGAGTAAACAATTTGAGCACTGGAAGCTGACCAGTCAAGTGCGATATTGGAGCAAGTCCTCATGAATAAAATAGCGATAGTTTGTTCAATTGAGGATTTGCGTCAAACGATTAGCACCATGGGCGTAATCGATTAATCGACTCTGGTCACCCGAGCCACTTTTTGACGCATGCGCACATCCTACAGACTCGGGTCGAATAATCGAATACGCTTCTCCGCGCTCGGGTGGACACTTTTTGTTTTGTTTTTTGTAATAACCGATAAAACTATAGCAAAATAGGATTTAAAGTATTTTATGATGGCCTAGTTTATCTATATTTCCATTTCATTAATCTAAGTTATTCTTTAAAAAAACATGTATGACTGGTACTGGTAGCTGTTATCCTGCAGGACGGTACCAGCACAAATGTGATGTCATCGCTCGTAGCCAACCCCAGCTAGGAGGTGGGTTACTTGGGTCGGATCGTTTTGCACACGGCACATGTATTTGTCAACTCTACTCGCAGTGTTCGATTTGAAATTCTGACGACTCGGGTGACCCGAGTCGCTCGGGTTGTGTTAATCGATTATGGCCCATGTGACCAGTGCCTCGTCGGCCATCATGGTTGGATAGAAAGTACAGCTATAAAACTGCCAATGCGGTGGCGTGTGTTAATATTGCTCCGATTTTGGGTTTAATTTGACCGAATTTCACTTTTTGAGTAAGCTATTCTCATAAATAACATTATTTCAACCCCCGATTGAATATTCATGGTTCTAACTAACAGAATTAGAACGTAGCAGTGAATAGATTTGTGCTTTTTGTTTTATTTACATGCACTTGATAGTAGAAGGAACTGCTTCTATCCAACCATGACGCAGGAGTAGTGTGATGCCTACGTCACATGCAAATCCTCAATAGAACCTTTCGAAATAATGTAGCCATAGCAAATAAAGCTTTTGTTGGAATAGCAACAAAGTAATATTTCATCTGCGTTTCCTAACAACTTGAACTGAAGCTGCATAACATTTTCTAAACCAAAACCCTCATCTAGATTTGATTCTAAATATGTAACTTCGAAACTGGTGCCTGCATTAAGCATATGTTGCTGTATAGAAGGGCATGCTAAGAAAATCTAATAGAACCTGTTACTACTGAAGCGTCCGTCTCCCTAGATAAAAGATTCACCCAGTACTTGTAATACACGGGTGAAGGACAACGTACTGTAAAATACAGGCGAAAATAGCTTTAGTATGGAACAGGAACTAGAAACTGTGGCTCCAGTATCAAATGGCTACCCATATAAATGATATAGGCACAGACTTGGTGAAATGGGCGAGAATGCAAAAAGACAAGATGGCGGCACTAGAAAGCTCTCGATTTCACTTTTAAATCTTATTAAACTAGATATTTTATTATATTTTTAAACTCAAAGGTAGCGGGGAAATAATAAGACATATGTAAAGAATAATTGTTGCTTCTTAGATTGTGAAATTAGGCTCTCATTTCATTTCCCCACATTTTCGACCGTTTTTATATAGGGTTGGTATTCACCCGTGTACTGCGAGTACCGGGTGAATCCTTTATCTACCGTCTCCCGTGCTGGTAGATCGTGGGGTCGTGGGTTTGAACCCCAGTCGAGTCAAACCAATGAGTTAAAAATTTATACTTGTTGCTTCCTAGCCAGGCGCTCGGCATTATTAGGACAGGGCAAGGACTGGTTAGCTCAATGTCAGGATAATGTGACTGAGTGGGATACCAGGTCATGGTGCTGGCGGCCTGGTTTCCCAGTGGGACAGCACTATAAAGTCACCACGAGTGCGCACTGTCACAAGTCGGTAGCCATCCTGATATGACCTTAGATGTTGCTAGGATGTAAAACAACAACACACAACAACAACTACTGAAGCATATGGTGTCAGACTCTTGATGCGCATGCCAACACTAATTTAGTGCATATATTTGCACTTCAAATATCTCCAAAGTTATCCATTTAAAATAAAGGTCACTTTAAACTAAAGAAGGTAGAGTATAATTATCAACCTAATATATTCATCTGGAAAAAAAAAAGATGAACTAAAACCCATCGGACTTATACAACTTTAAAGCTGTGAATGAAAGAGAGAGAATAAAAAGTATTTAGTCATACATGATCACGAGCAATGCACACTACTGTGCGACGCCATGGGCGTGTTCGATTAATCAACTCGGCTCACCCGAGCTACTTTTTGGCGCATGCGCACATCCTACAGACTCGGGTGGAATAAACGAACACACTTCTCCATGCTCGGAGTGTAAAAATGGTGACTGAATCCAAAACTTGTTCTTTTATATAAAAAAAAATAATAACCGATATAACTACAGCAACATAGGATTTAAAGTATTTTGTGATTGCATAGTTTAGTTGTATTTCCATTTAATTAATCTGACTTCTTTTTTTTTTAACCCCCAAAAAATCACATAGGACTTGTATTGCTACAGGACGGTACCAGAACAAATGTGACGTCATCGCTCCTAGCCAACCCCAGCCAAGACGTGGGTTACTGGGGTCGGGACTTTTCGCACACGGCACCTGTATTTGTCGACTCCACTCGCGGTGTTCAATTTGAAATTCTAGCAAGTCGGGTGACCCGAGTCGCCCGAGTCGTGTTAATCGAATACGGCCATAATATACATGTCTGCAGTGTGCGAGGTTGTCATGGCAGCGAGCCATGTCGACCAGTCGAACATCAATTTGTGAGATTAGTTTGATCGGTGCGAATGTGAGAATCCAGTCGAACACAGCGGAAGTGCCACTGAAAGCTGTGTATCTATATATAGATTATAAGTACATCAAAGCATATACTTTTCTAAACTAAACCATGACCTATATTTGATCCAACTTATCTGGATCGTTTCATGGTAAATGGGGCCAATGTACTTTTCAGTATGTAATGGTCAAAACCAATTATTGAAAGAGAATGGGAGGTATTTTTTTAATAGAACTGGTATTCTTACACTTTGGAGAGATAGATATGAAAAAAATTAAGGCCTAATGTGACATAGTAAAAGGAAGCCAACATTTTCATTCCAAAAATATTGTGTTTTAAAGGCATTAATTTGTGACATGGAGAATTTGGACTTTTCTACAGCCTACTAGACCTTTATTTTGCCTAGAATATTACCTGTTAGTCAATGAAATAATAAAAGAAGACTCTTACTTGAAATAACTATTCATTTTGCATGCATATATATTTTGTTTAATCTAATAATCCAGGGTGATTAAGCTGGTTCTGGACGTAACTGTCGTGTCCCCTGCTTGTCCCATGCTTATTAAATTAGGAAATAAATTATGTTAACCTGGGAATACCAGAGTTACAGTAAAAAAACTGTTGCATGTATAAGGTTATTTTCTAGTACCATGTCTAGTAATATAATTTTTCTACAAAGCTTTATGAAAAAAAATTGATGTTGAAATTCTGTATTATTTTTGGTTTCCCCTTCTATTGTGTTACATCCACAATTCAAAATTTGGAAGAATATAGGTTAGTGGTTCAATGTGGGCTTATAATCTATATACAACTTAGATCTACTAGTGCACTCATGACTCGTTTATTGCGGTTTGATACTCCTGTGAGATCGGGAGTTCGATTCCTGGTCGACTCAAAGTAATGACTTATCAAATTGATACGTGTCACTTCTTAGCTTGGCGCTCAACATTAATAGGATAGGGCAAGGACTGGTTGGCTCAGTGTCACAATAATGTGACTGTGTGGGGATATCAGGTCATGGTGCTGGCGGCCTGATCTCCCAGTGGGGCAGCACTATAAAATCACGATGAGTGTGCACTGTCACAAGTCAGTACCCGTCCTGATATGACCACAGATGTAGCCAGGACGTAAAACTCCAACAGCAAACCAATCCTGTTATGATCATAGATATTGCCAGGACGTAAAACTCCAACAAACAACAACAGGTAGAGACTGGGGGGTGGGTGACTTCCTGTCGTGGTGGTACACCACCAGCATGGAGTGTGCACTGAGGCGTGACTGCCTCTTCTCACGTGGGAGAATAAGAAGGTGACCCACCAGGGCCCGTATGCATGGAGCAGTGTTAGCGGCGTGTGGTGTTATCCCTCTAACACTGTATAGCTATCACCATTTATCGGCGGCGTCGAAAACGTATGCATGGCGGCCTAAACGGTGAGTGTTAGCTAATCATGAATGTATTTATAGATTTGGGAAATCCCTCTGCGTTTGTAGCCATATATTAGGCTCAAATCTATTGAATGCGATCATATTTAACAGAATTACATACGCAATAAGTGAAATTTCATCAATTTAACCCTAAATTCGAAGCGTTATTAAGGCTACCGCCGCATTGGCGGCGATATTAATAGTTATATTTTCGAATCGACGAACGTAATGTAAACAAATCGCCGCTGCCACCGCATCGACGTCGCGTTCCATACTGGCCGCGGCGGCGGTTTGTTTACTGTACCTTCGTCGATTCGAAAATATAACTATTAATATCGCCGCCAATGTGGCGGTAGCCTTAATAACGCTTCGAATTTAGGGTTAAATTGGTCAAATTTCACTTATTTGGTAGCTAATTCTGTTAAATATGATCGCATTGAATAGATTTGATAACTAACACCGCCTGTAAACCTGCTATTTTCTGGTTTAGCTTAACCTAGTTTAAGCTTGTGGTGTTAGGCCTAACACTGCTCAATGCATACCAACTTTTTGGCGCTAAACCAGAAATCCTGTCTAAACGCATTTTGGCTCGCTAACACTGCTTCATGCATATGGCCCCAGACAGGGCACCGGGTGGCCTGCTTCCCGTGTTGGGGGCCGTGGGGTCAATCTGGGCCGGTGTTGCAGTTTAAAGGGGTACCCAGCTTAAAACGGGGCTTTTCACAATGCGCATGCATTTCTGCCTGATTGAGATTGTACCCATGTTTAAAAACTTGTTAATTGCTTGTTAACCTGTTGGTGCAGAAGATAATATAAAATTATACTTAGAAACTTGTTAATTGTTTGTTAACCTCTTAGTGCAGAAGATAATATAAAATTATACTTCATCATCATCATCATGCTGTCGGTCGCGATGCGACAAAGACTGCTTTCATTACTTGACTGCCGCTCTCCACTTAGCTCTCTGCTGTGAGAGTGATGTCCACGAGTCGGTCTTAATGTCTCTCAGCTTCAGGTTTTCATGAAAGCTGCCTGCAAAAGTGTTGAAGTGCTGCTGGCTTTTGCAAGTTACCAGCAGCACTCTCTCAAGGACCAAATAGAGGTTTCACACCGGCAAGAACATGTCCAGACAGGTGCAAAACTATTTGTCCCTGAAAATTATACTTAAAAACTTGTTAATTGCTTGTTAACCTGTGAGTGCAGAAGATAATATATAATTATACTATCAAGCATAAAATAGTCACTACAATGATTACTGAAGGAATCCTTGCTTGTCTCGCCCTAGATAAAGGATTCACCCCGTACTCGCAGTACACGGGTGAACGACAACATAGCATAAATATGGGCGAAAATAGCTTTAGTATGGAACAGGAAGTAGAATGCCTGGCTCCAGTGTCAAATGGGTACTTATATCGGCACAGAGCTTGTGAAATGGGAGAGAATGCAAAAAGACAAGATGGCGGCAATAGAACGCCGTCGATTTCACTTTTAAAGTCTATTAAACTGCATGTTTTATTAAATTTTTCAACTCAAAGGTCGCGGGGAAATATGAAAACATATAAAGAATAAATGTTGCTTCTTAGATTGTGAAATTAGGCTCTCATTTCATTTCCCCGCTTCTTTTGACAGCTTTTGTATAGGGTTGGTATTCACCCGTGTACTGCAAGTACGGGGTGAATCATTTATCTAGTCTCGCCCTAGAATTTCAGAGAGCTCCTCCACAAGCCAGAAATTCAGCTAAGATTTCAGGCTTGCCATTCGACTTTGACGCCTGCGGATTGTGAACGGCTACATTTTAAACTGGGTACCTTTTTAAACTGCGACACAGATACTGGTTAGGCAGTGAATGTTCACACAAAAGGTTAGGACACAAAAAGGATTCATCTAGAAATTAGGATATTGTCGTTGTTGTTAATACTAATAATAGAAACTTGTGATATATACAATTACAATTAATTTATAAAATAGTATTATTTCGTATGGTTGGCTTAATAAACAATATTTCAACAAAGGCATGCAGAGCTTTTCATTAAAAATATAGCCAAATAATATTATATGCTTCTATTGAACAGCATGGAGAAGTTCTGAACCTACACACATGACAAAGACCGGGCGTGGTGGCCTAATCGGTAGAGCGCAGGCCTCGCATGCAGAAGATCAGGAGTTTGGTTCCCGGTCGAGTCAAACCAATGACTTTAAAATTGATACTTGTCATTTCCTAGCCTGGTGCTCGGCATTAATGGATAAGGCAAGGACTGGTTAGCTCAGTGTCAGGATAATGTGACTGAGTGGGATATCAGATCATGGTGCTGGCAGCCTGATTTCCCAGTGGGGCAGCACTATAAAGTCACCATGATTGTGCACTGTCACAAGTTGGTACCCATCCTGATATGACCTTAAATTTTGCTAATCATCTCTCAGACAAGAAGTGACGTTGATAAGATGATTTCATCAGGGACCTAGAGCCATGATAGTCTAATGGTTAGGATGCTAACCGCAGAATGGCAAGAAGTGTCGGTTCGAATCCTGCTCGCGGTGCAGTGTTTACATTTGTATAAACACCCCTCATGACTACACACACACACACACACATATATATATATGTATATATATTATGTATAACGTAGTATGCGAGTATAAAGATACGTAAGGGAATATTACATATTATTATTATTATTATTATTATTATTATTATTATTATTATTATTGTTAAACTCTGTAAGATGTAACACTGTACCGGTGGCACCTCACCTCCCCTGGATGTTGACCATTGTCAGTCGCACCGGAGTATATATATATATGCGCAGGAGGACTAAGCGGTTATGCACCCAGTGGTAGCGATAAAACTAGCTTCTCCTATCACTAGTATCAGCAAAATGCTATGCATTTGACCTGTGTGTATGTTTGTTTCCATGTACTTCTGTTTACCTTTTGGCCGATGTGTCCATGACCATACATGGATGGCTTCTGTATATGGCCAATAAAGTTACAGTCCTTTTCCATATTTTATATGTTTTTGAATGACAATTAAAGCTCCATAATCAGATGAAAGCAAGCATCAAATATTCTAAACCAAAGCACGTGGCTAGATTTTATCCAACATAATATGGTATAACCCCGTTAAAACAAACTTGAAGGGACCCTAGAAATTTGTTTGGATTAACCGATCATTGGTTTAACCAAGCTTTGGCTTTGACTTTGACTTGGCTTTGGCAAAAACGCAGGTGCATTATGGATGTAATATACAATGTATGTGGACACTTTGATTGTTGTTTTTTATGTATATACAGTATAACCCCGTTAAACCAAGCTTGGTTAAACCAAACAATCGGTTAATCCAAACTTTTTTCAGCTGACCCGCAAAATACTACCATTTATCATATAAAAAAGTTGGTGGGATCTCAGATGACCTTATAACCACATGAAAGTGTGATTTAACCATACCAGAAGTGGCCTGGGTTCCGACAATTTTGTTTGGATTAACCGATAATTTGGATGAACTGACTTTGGTTTAACCAACTTTTTTATATGATAAATGGTAGTATTTTGCCGGGCTGCCAAAAAAGATTTGGATTAGCCGATCGTTTGGTTTAACCCAGCTTGGTTTAATGGGGTTATACTGTATCGAGGTTAGATTAGATACTTGTGCATTTAGTAAGCATTTCTTGCATGAAAAGTCAATTTGATAGAATCTGTTATGGCTGAAATCTATCGATGTCTTTCCCGTGACGTCAGCATATATAATTAGGTCTGCACGTACAACTTGGCTGCAGTGCTTCTATTGGTTTTCCTTTACAGGATTTTTTAGCTGAGTAAAGGAGTAAATAAACAACACAAATTCTTAAAGAGAAGTCGGAAAGTCAGATAGAAAAACTGTGTTTTAAATGCATGTTAACTTCACCATTTGTGCTAAATAACTGACAACTATTTGTTAACAAAAATGCACAAAACAACATGATCAACAAAAGCACATGGCCTGCATCATGTAAATGTAAACAACAGCACATGATAAACCAATCAGAATGCTTCCCTCTGGTCATGTGACCCAGCTGACAGATGAAGTAGATTACTTTGCACCTCAGACAAATTCAAATATCGCCTCATCATCATCATCATGCTGTCAGTCGCGATGCGACAAAGACTGCTTTCATTACTTGACTGCCACTCTCCATTTAGCTGTCTGCTGTGAGAGTGATGTCCATGAGTCGGTCTTAATGTCTCTCAGCTTCAGGTTTCTCTTGATGGTATCCTTGAACCGGAGACGAGGGGCACCCTCTCTTTCTGTAACCAGAAGACAGTTGAGAATAGAGGATCTGCTTTGGTAGCCTGTCTGATGACATCCTCATGAGGTGTCCAGTCCACTGGAGATTCTTTTTGATCAAAAGATCTTCCATAGAGGGCAGCCCCGTCGGTTTGAGTACATTTCATGAAAGCTGCCTGCAAAAGTGTTGAAGTGCTGCTGGCTTTTGCAAGTTACCAGCGGCACTCTCTTAGGGAGGAAATAAAGGTTTCAGACCGGCAAGAACATGTCCAGAGAGGTGCAAAACTATTTGTCCCTGCAGTGGCTGGTCGGGAGATGTTGGGAGTTCCATACATCAACCGCCCTTAATGCTGCCACAGTGACATGGTTTTCTGTTTAGTGTTTGCTCCTTTAGCCTTCGGTTCTGTCAAGAACCTGTACCACAAGGCAGTGGTTACAACTCTGCAGGGAAGGGGCGTCAAACTCCCTGAGGTATTGCAATACCTGCAATACCTGCAATACCTGCATACACATCATATCGCCTAATCGCACCATATAACATCAAATGACTTCGCACATACAGAAACAAGATGTTTACCTATGTGATGATGATAGTTTTATCAGAGGCCCATTTGCCATTCATCAGGACTGAGCACTAGATTGCCTTGCTTTTGCCATTATGTTTTGTCAGACATGACATGTTTTGCAGCCAAAGTGCGCGTGCATACACCCATGTTTGTAAACACTGAAATAGGTCGATGGTGTCAGAATTCTGGCATGCATACACTGATTCTGCAAAATGATTTTCGACGAATAAAGTTGCATTCACTAAACAAAAAAAATGGTATAATAATAGCTATAACAATAGCAATAATAATAACGATAATATTTCAAAAGCATTAAGTACCTAATATTGATGCTTTTGATAGTACAGTTTTGTAATGGTGATATTTATCACATCTGACGTTACGTCATATCAGATATGCAGTGAATCTGATTATACATTCACGTGTGCTTTGAGCTCGTTATATGGAATGTACAATATATATTTCTCTATTAATAATAATAATTATTACACTGAACGGTCAGTGAGAATGCTGGCTCGCTTCCCATGGAGAGGTCATGGGTGTGAACCCTGATTGAGTCAAACCAAGGATTTACGAAACTGATATGTGTCAATACCTAGTCTGGCACTTGGCATTAATAGGAGATGGCAAGGTTTGGTTTGCTCAGTATCAGGATAATGTGACTGAGTAAGATATCGGGTCATGGTCCCCGTGTCTAAGTGGGGCAGCACTATAAAGGGTGTCATCAGTGTGCACTGTCACAAATCGGTACCCGTCCTGATATGACCTTAGATGTTGCTAGGACATAAAGACCCCCCTACATTTGTTAAATTGTTATTATTATTCATGGTCAATTGTACTTGTATGGTAGCAGTTACACATTATTTTCAGCTTTTGCTTTTGGATTGTTATTTATAACTTCTAGGAAAGAAGTTCATTGGTAAGAAACACGTGTACTTTCACGACCTCGCTGATGACTATCATTGGAGGTCCGTCAGTCATGGTCACGTGTGTGCCTAGTTAGGCATGGATCTATATAACCAGACGGGATGGCCGAATGAGTTAGAGCATCCGTCTCCCGTGTTGGTAGATCGTGGGTTCGAACCCTGGTCAAGTCAAACCAATGACTTAAAAATTGATACTTGTTGCTTCCTAGCATGGCGCTCGGCATTATTAGGATAGGGCAAGGACTGGTTGGTTCAATGTCAGGATAATGTGACTGAGTGGGATATCAGGTTATGCTGGTGGCCTGGCCTCCCAGTTGGGCAGCACTATAAAGTCACCATGAGTGTGCACTTTCACAAGTCGGTACCCATCCTGATATGAACTTAGATGTTGCTAGAACGTAAAACAACAACAAACAAACAAACACGGTTCTCTATCCATACTTTGTAAATTACACACATGGAACGAACTTTGCTCAGTAATTAAATATAAGTCAAGTGTTTCTTGTAGTGATTGGCAAATAAAACAAAAATTACACCGACAGCAAACCCATTACCTATCAAGAGGAATACGGATGGTGCTTATATAACAATAGAGCATGAAAGTGTGACTAGGTTAACAGACTGGATGGGTTCGTAAGTATAGTACATCAACTCCACAATTAATGTTGTTTCATTTAAGTCTCACTTAACGTTGTTTCAGTTACAGTTGCTGACTTTATAATGCTGCCCCACTGGGAGACCATGATCCATTTTCCCACTCAGTCACATTATCCTGATACTGAGCTATCCACTCCTTGTCCTATCCTAGTAATGCCAAATGCCAGACTAGGTAGTGACAAGTATCAATTGTGAAAGTCATTGGTTTGACTCGGCCGGGATTCGAACTCCCGACCTTCCACAAAGGAAGCCTGCGCGCTACCGATTCGGTCACCGCGTCCGGTGGATGTGGGTGTTAACTGTTATTGAGTGTGTTGGTACATGTGTGTGTTGGTGTGTGTGTTGGTGTTAACTGTTATTGTTAACTGTTATTGAGTGTGTTGGTGCATGTGTGTGTGTGTTGGTGTGTGCATGTAGTGGTGTGTATCTGTGTTGGTATGTTTACATGTGTTGGCATGTCATGGTTTGTGTGTGGTATACAGTATTGGTGTGTACAGGTATTGGTGTGTGTGTCTTAGTGCATTAGTGTGTGCGTGTTGGTATACATGTATGGTGTGTGTGTCTTAGTGCATTAGTGTGTGCGTGTCGGTATACATGTAGGGTGTGTGTGGGTATTGGTGTGTGTGTCTTAGTGCATTAGTGTATGCGTGTTGGTATACATGTATGTTGTGTGTGGGTATTGGTGTGTGTGTCTTAGTGCATTAGTGTGTGCGTGTTGGTATACATGTATGGTGTGTGTGGGTATTGGTGTGTGTCTTAGTGCATTAGTGTGTGCGTGTTGGTATACATGTATGGTGTGTGTGTCTTAGTGCATTAGTGTGTGCGTGTTGGTATACATGCATGGTGTGTGGGGGTATTGGTGTGTGTGTCTTAGTGCATTAGTGTGTGTGTGTTGGTATACATGTATGGTGTGTGTGGGTATTGGTATGTGTGTCTTAGTGCATTAGTGTGTGCGTGTTGGTATACATGTATGGTATGTGTGTCTTAGTGCATTAGTGTGTGCGTGTTGGTATACATGTATGGTGTGTGTGCATATTGGTGTGTGTGTCTTAGTGCATTAGTGTGTGTGTGTTGGTATACATGTAGGGTGTGTGTGGGTATTGGTATGTGTGTCTTAGTGCATTAGTGTTTGTGTTGGTATACATGTATGGTGTGTGTGCATATTGGTGTGTGTGTCTTAGTGCATTAGTGTGTGTGTGTGTTGGTATACATGTAAGGTGTGTGTGGCGGTGTGTGCGTCCGTGTAATGATGTATCGATGTATGTGCTCAGGTGGTGGTCTCTGTGTGCTGGTGTGTCTGTCAGTTCAGTGCACCACACCACTGAATGCCGTGGGTGGTACTAGTAGTACTAGTACACACATGGGTCTTTACACACGGAAACAGTGAAATCTAACCAAGCGTGCAGTGCACCCAGCCGTACAGTAGGACAGAGCGCCCTGTCCCACCGCCCGCCCGCCCCACTTCTCTCCTCTCCTCCCTCCAGGATGTGAACCCAGCCTTGCCTGCCGCCCCCACAACACACGCACACACACACGCACACACGCGCACACACACACACACACACGCTGGATCCTGACACCGTGCACTCATCCCGGACCTCCGTCAATGGTCCCGGCCGGCACTCCGCGTCAAAGGCCCCCAGGGACGACACCAGCGGCGCCCTGTCACCGCCTCCCCATAGCCACATCAACCAGCGCAGCTGACAGCCCATACACAGCCTCACCCTGCTAGTAACACACGCCGACAAGCCGGACCCAACCCGCCTCAACGGCCGACACGCCGGGCCTAGCCGCTGTCACCCCCGACACTCCGGGCCCACCCACTGACACTCGTCGACACGTCGGGCCGGACCTAGCCGCTGTCACCCACCGACACGCCGGGCCTAGCCGCTGTCACCCCCGACACGCCGGACCCACCCACTGACACTCGTCGACACGCCGGGCCGGACCTAGCTGCTGTCACCCACCGACAACACCGGACCTAGACGCTGTCACCCCCGACACTTCGGACCCACCCACTGACACTCGTCGACACGCCGGGCCGGGCCTAGCCGCTGTCACCCCCCAACACCTCGGACCCACCCACTGACACTCGTCGACACGCTGGGCCGGGCCTAGCCGCTGTCACCCACCGACACGCCGGACCTAGCCGCTGTCACCCCCGACACTTCGGACCCACCCACTGACACTCGTCGACACGCCGGGCCGGGCCTAGCCGCTGTCACCCCCGACACGCCGGACCCACCCACTGACACTCGTCGACACGCCGGGCCGGGCCTAGCCGCTGTCACCCACCGACACGCCGGACCTAGCCGCTGTCACCCCCGACACTTCGGACCCACCCACTGACAGTCGTCGACACGCCGGACCCGACCCGTGTCAACCGCTGACGGCAGACTTGGTCCACCTGACGGCGGTGCGGAGTCACTGGACCGTGACCACCACCTCCGTCTTTTCACGCGTCACGACGACTCGACCTTTTTGTGGCGGCGGGAGTGTTTTCAAGACGGCATGCTCTCCAAGCGGAGACCGGGTTAATGGAAGGGGGTTTCCCCTAGACTTCAATCGCCATGTGACATCAAAGGACAGAATGTCAGGCGCTCCTTCTGTCTGACAGTGCTTTGGCCAACGACGATTATTACTATTAGTATTAGTGTTAGTATTACTAGATCGGACACAGGAGACCCAAAGGACTTAAGGAGGAAAAGATCTTAGTGGTAATATGTGTATATATAGCTACATATAAATAGATATAGATAATATATATAACATACATATATTATAATATAATATAGACACATACATTCATATACATATACATACATTCATGTACATACATTCATACATATCTACATACATGTCTACCTACATTCATATCTAAATACATAGACACATACATAAATACAAACACACATACATACACACATACATATATACATCCACACATACATATATACATCCACACATACATACATACAGAGTAACATCCATCCATCCACACATATGTAAATACATACACATACATATATACATACATAATATACAAACATACATCCACACGTCCATACACGCATACATACATACACTCATACATACATACACACATACATACATACATACATACATACATAATATACATACATAAGTACATGCGCAGCTGTAACAAACCGGATGTACCTTGGACAGTGAGCAGTTTTGCGCAGACGACATTTGGAAGGAGTCAGTTTTCGCCGGTTCCCTGTGAGATAAAGGCTGTCTGTGCAATGATCGTCATTTTAGTGAGATGGTATGCGGAGTAATAATCCTATGGTAACCATGGCAACGACTGCAGAGAAAGCGGCGATTATCCTTGGTAGGTAATCCTCATTCAAGATGTTTACTGTGTTCTTAGAGTTGCATAGTCCGATGAAAGCGTCAAATTGTCGAATCCAAAACATTTACCGAGATTAGATCATATGTACCTAACTCTGGTACTGGTTCACTTCTTAAGCAATTGTTGCTCTTTAAAAAGGAATGCTAATGCCTTGGTCACAAATGCATTATGGCGTGCTTGCGGTGACCATAACTCACCGCATCGGCCAGACTGTACGGTGATAGCACGGTGAGTTACAGTCACAATATGGTGACCATATGTTTTTTTGCTCGCCGCAAGGTATTGTGGTTTTTTTAAAGTCAGAGTTATCTTAACTTTGGAAAATCGCAACGCCGCAGGCTGGAATCCCACCAATTTCTATTTGTAACAGAATAATATATTTGTATAGGAATTGTGAATACAAAAATGTCTTTAAATGTATTATCTGTAGTTGTGCGGCGACACACAAATATATATAAGGCGCCGTACAGTGACCCATGCCTTGCGGTGACTGTACAATTTGTGAATAGATCAACCGCAGATCGTAACGCCATAACATTTGCATAAACTGCAAGCCACACCGCAGAACGTAGCACCATACGGCGACCGTAGCATTTGTGACGTAAGCATAAGTCAGTTTAAGTTTTAATAGAACCCGCTACTGCTGAAACCTACAGCGTCAGAATTTTTACATGCATACCAAAATTAATTTGGCATGTTTTCTTTTTTTTTTTAACCCAAAAGCTGTGTTCACACACACAACTTTAGGCCGAACTAGACAAGGTGAACTAGATGAGGCGAACTAGTGTTGTGTCCACACACGAAGCGGTTTAAGGCGGAAATCGATATCTGCGCATGAGCAAGTCCATACTAACCAACGCCAGTTTCGGTTAGTCGACATCGCCACGAGAGAGTGTGGGTTCGACCTAGATATGTATGGACTGAATCGTATTGGTTTGGAACGGTCAAAACTTCTGCTGGGCAGTGAAAACCTTAAAATATATCATGAAAAAAATATCTGTGCACCTCTAGCAGGTTCATAGACCAAATTTACCGAAAAGTCAACAAACTCAGGTCTCGACTGTGATGTCCTTAATCCGCCGCATCTAAACCGCTACCGTCCACACAGGCAATATGGGCCTACTTAAGCTAGTTCGCTTCATCTGGACTACCTCGCGATGCGGTTTAAATTAGGCGAACTAGTTGAGGCGAATCAGCCCTAATCCGCCTTAGCATCGCGTCCACACGGCGAATGTGAGCCGAACTAGACAAGGCGAACTAGTTGAGGCGACTTAACGCCCATGTGTGAACACGGCTATAGTTAGCCATTTTAAATGAAAGTTACTTCAAACTGAAGTAAGGTACCTCATAGTGATCAACTTACTGTATCATACATGTATCTCAAAAAGTGCCATCAACTCACAACCATCGGACGATGCAACGTTTATAGTTAAGCTATTTAGATAGTTTTAATCACGTGATTTCTGTGGCAGTATCTGGTTGACTGTCCGGTACAATTTGCATGATAATGTTCTGGAATGTGTTGACATCTGTTTTGTTTGCAGTCAAGTCAAGTTTGGAGGTTCTTGAGCCTCAAGCATCATATCGGGCAACAACTGCTTCGTATTACATAGTGTATTCTGTATAGTATAGTATATGTTATAATATATACTATATACTTGGTTTGTTTACGTCCTAGCAATATCTAAGGTCATATCAGGACGGGTAATATATACTATGCTATAGTATATACTATGACTATGTACTGTATACTATATAGTGTGTATTGTAATGTGGATGCTGTCTGGTTAATATGTACTTCCGCATACTGCATGGGTTAATGTAATCTCAGCTTAAAGGGTCACTAACTTTTAACGATAAAGGGGCTGTCACGTTACGACGCATCGTGCAAACGTACGCCGACGTGATTTTTGGCCGCTATGTTGTAATGTGTTATGTGTACGTCTACGCACGTTAGGGAGTCCCGAAAGTTTTGTCCATGCACAAAACCTTTGGCGTACGAGAACGTATGGGTGTTACGGCGGCTGTACATTATGTATACGTTAGGCATATGTTGATGTATGTTAGACGTACATTAGACTACGTTGTTCACTATGTTGCACTACGTTGACATACGTTAAAGACGGTGCAAAATTACAGTGCGCGTACTGACAATGTATGGATAACGTTCATCTAATGTATGTCTAACATATGTTTAGTGTTTCTCCACCGTGTCTTGACGTATGCAACGTATGCGACGTAGTTCTGGCGATCAAATAATGTATATAGCATTCACAGGCATTGTGCAAACATACCGTGAACGTAATTCGAGCGTTTTTCGCTAGGAGGCACGTTATCCATACATTGGCCATACTTTGGCCATACGCTATGTATACGTCCAACTTTGACCCCCGCACTGAAAAGTTGGACGCATCTCAACGAAAAAAAGTGATTTTACGCGTTCGCCACACGCTTGCGAAATGCGTCGTAATGTGACAGCCCCTTTACAGAGACCACTTTGCAGCTGCACAGGTGCCGTGAGTGGATATGGCTATTCTTACACTACAGTGGCTATTTTTAGACTACCTATTGTCAGTGTCTAATATCGGCTGGGGCCACAGAGGGTGACACCCCCATCACACCAAACTAATTCTCAAAACGGCTGACCCCATTCTAAAACGGGCTGTGGTCGGGGTAGAATGTGGCTGCAAGAAAATGTTGGGGTGCTCAAAGTTCTGGAGCACCATTCCGTTCTAACTTCTAGCCCATCCATTCCGTTCGTAAAAAGACTGTAGAAAGTTGCTACTACATCCATTCCGTTTGCACACAGTTTGAGCCCATTCACCAACATTTTCAAGAACGTAGTGAGAACTAGTTTGGTGTGATGAGGGTATAAGTAAGGACCCTCCTCAGCTACTGGAGTGACATACCACAGGGGACACGCACCTGAAACGCCATTAGACTCATAGATAAGACCTTACATGTTACCAGGACGTAAAACTACAACAATCAATCAATCAACTAATTATAGATTGCTTCTTTGGGTTTTACATCCTGGCAACATCTAAGGTCATAACAAGGCGGGTACCGACTTGTGACAGTGCACACTCATGACGACTTTATAGTACTGCGCCACTGGGAGACAAGGCTGCTGGCACCATGACCCAATTTCCGACTCAGTCACATTATCCTGACACTGAGGTAACCAGTCCTTGCGCGATCCTAGTAATGCTGATTGCCAGGCGAAGTAGCGACACCTTTCAATTTTGTACGTCATTGGCCTCATTCTGCTGGGTTTCTAGGAGAAACAGTGGTCCAAAACTGGTTCATCACAGACTGGTATGTGCTGTCCTGTCTGTGGGAAAGTTCATATAAAAGACACATTGCTGCTTACCAGATAGAGTAGCCTATGTGGCAGCAGCAGGTTTCCTCCAAAGAAATATGAGACTATCTCAAAAGGTGCTAAGCAATATGTGACAAAACTTTGTCCATAGTAACGATCAACACACTATCTACTTATGTATTTGCTCAGGATAAACTGATTTGCTTTTTACATGGTGTTTCATAATCCCAATAGAATTCATATTGATTTGAAGCAAATGTCCTTGTATTTTCAGTGTAACCATTTCTGTGCTGTTTTGTGTCAATCATTACTGTGGACAAAAAAACGAAGAGCTAGCACCTTTTGAGACAGGCTCATATGTAAGACGTCCAATAGCCGATGATAAAAATCAATGTGCTGTAGAGGGGTCGTTAAATAAAACAAACTTTCCTTTTTTTTTCTACACGTGAAGCCTGCACTCTCCCAATTTGGTAGCACGTCTGGTCGCTAATTGTATAAACAAGCACTCTCTGACGGCAGTGGGAAGAATTCAAGATTTTATAGAAGATTTTAACCACCAACCTCTGATGGCGTGTATGACTTATTTACGCTATATTACAGCATTCTTGGTACCAGCCTGTATGAATGGTATATTTGAGTTAGTGAAAGGATATCAATTTAATGGCTGGCAGTGGAGTTGGTTGGTTGTTGGAGTTTTACGTCCTGGCTACATATAGGGTCATATCAGGACGGGTACTGACTTGTGACAGTGCGCACTCTTGGCAACTTTATATTGCTGCCCCACTTGGAGACCAGGCCGTCAGCACCATGACCTGATATCCCACTCATTCACATTATCCTGACACTGAGCCAACCTGTCCTTGGCCTATGCTAATAATGCCGAGTGCCTGGCTAGGAAGCAACAAGTATCAATTTTTAAGTCATGGCAGTGGAGAGAAGGATAGGGAGGGAGGGGGGCCTGGGGAGAGGAACACAAATGTCACATTCGCAAAGCATTCTGGTAGGTAGACTTGTGAGGTGACATCCAGGGTTATGTCGGCCATGTATTATAGTTTGGCCTGAAGATTAACATCAAGAAGACGGAGGTACTGTACCAACTCAACTCTACAAGAACCCGAGAGGAGGATATCATGGTTGACGGAAGCAAGCTGAACTCTGTTCCGGAATTCACCTACCTCAGAAGCACTATATCAAGTGATGGATGCATTGCTGCTGAAATACAGAGGAGGATGGCCAAGGCTAGCGCATCTTTCGGCTCTGGAACAACCACCATGTGTCCATGCGGCTCAAAGGTAAGATCTACCGTGCAATCATGCCAAATCCCTACTATACGGAGACGAGGCCTGGACAGTGTACAGACGACAGGTGAAAAAGCTGCATGCCTTCATGATCAAACATCTGCGTTCGATCATGAGGCTAACCTGGAAGGACAAAGCGACAAATGAGGAAATACTCGAACGGACAGGTTTCCCTCTATGGAAGATCTTCTGATCAAAAAGAATCTCCGGTGGACTGGACACCTCATGAGGATGTCATCAGACAGGCTACCAAAGCAGATCCTCTATTCTCAACTGTCTTCTGGTTACAGAAAGAGAGTGCGCCCTCGTCTCCAGTTCAAGGATACCATCAAGAGAAACCTGAAGCTGAGAGACATTAAGACCGACTCATGGACATCACTCTCACAGCAGAGAGCTAAATGGAGAGTGGCAGTCAAGTAATGAAAGCACTCTTTGTCGCATCGCAACCGACAGCATGATGATGATGATGATGATGATGATGATGATTATAGCGGCAATTAAAAAGCCAACAAACATGACCCAATTAGCAGCTTTGAGCCAGAATGTTTGTCAGCTGGCTTTAATGTTGGTGCCCTCATCCCCCCCCCCCCCCCTTGTCACTGCCCACATATGGGTCAAGGCGACGCGGGCCAGTCGAGCCCCGAGGGCATTATGGGAAATGTGTGTGTGTGTTTGGGGGACGATCCCCCTATGCTACTCTTTCTTTCTTTCTTCTTTCTTTATTGTTTTACGTCCTAGCAACATCTATGGTCATATCAGGACGGGGCCCTACGCTCGCAGTTTTTGTGTGATGAATTTATTTACCCTGCTGATAACGGATAAGTGTGTTAATTCTTGTTTTCACCGCTTGGCAGCACTAGTCCACTTTGATTCAAATCTTTGGAATTAAGTTTTACTAATAAAATTCCTTGAATATTAACATTGCAAACTCTGATTTGAAGTTGCATAGTCTCATGGTTTTGAGTACTGCCATAGTTTTTGCGTTGGTTGGTTAGGGATAGTGTCCAAATTTGCCTTGTTAGAAAGAGGCATTAAATAAGTCTTTTATGGTGTCTGGGATGGCTTGTAGAGCATGTTTTAATATTTTAGTTGCAATATTTTCTATACCACTTGGTTTATTTGTGTCTATGCTCTGTATTAGTTGTTGTAATTCTTTTGCATTAGTTTTGCAGTGGGGATTTCATTTTGTAGTTGTTCTGACTTGTTTTCCCAATCCCGTATGAATTCTGTCGATAGTTTTTGTCCCACTGAGGCAAAGTGGTCATTTAGTTTGTCTGGTGCCTCTAGGTTTGTTAGTGTGCTGCCTTTCTTATTTGTGAGTGCTATGTAGTCTTTAGATTTATTGTTGGGGAATAGTAAATTTACATTTTCCCAGAATTTGTTTGTGTTACTACCCCATTGATCATCTTGGCTTATTATGTACTTTCTTTTTGCTGTTCTGACAGCTTTCTGGGACTTATTTCTAGCTGTCTTATAGGCTAGTCTATCTGCTGGGGTTTTGGTGCTTTTTGCCAGGTTATCTAGTTTTCTTTTGATTTCTATAACGACTACCCTACTATATTTATCTCAGAAAATTGCAGGAACTCAAAACCATCGGACTATGCCATTTTAATCACTCCGACTTAGTACAATCATTTCAATAAAACTCCGACTTGAATTTTTGTTCTCAATATATTGATTAAATTTAGGTCAGGATGACAGCACCCTTTTAATCGAAAATCGTTGTATGTACATATGTATCTAGACACAACTATCGCGGAATTGATATCCAGGTCTAGTTGTATATCACTCCACGATAGCTAAGTATTTTAACCATATTTATTTATTTATTTATTTATTACAATGCGCTAATATTATATTTATTAATGAATAATCGTTAAGAAACCCCAAATTTGTAGTAATGTACATCACACTGAATATTAAAATTGAAAGAAGACAGGGACTACTTTCTTCTCTCTTGCTGTGATTGTTTCTTGGTCTAAATTGAGAGTGTTGCCTGACAGATGATATGACTTTACCATTATAAGAGATTTATTGACCACATCGTACGGCACTGAAAACGGCACCGTTCACCATTGGCGGAGTATTAAATACAATACACACAGACTTTATTGTTTATAGCTTGTAGGCCGATATGCATTTTATCTTGTGCTACCGTCTCCGGCTTCGATTAGTTAAGTTACCTCATCCGGGTCATGTCTCGTCCTGGCCCCCCACCCTCACCCCAGCTCCAGCCCCACCCTCACCCCTACCCCCAAATCAGTGTATAGATATCACCATCACCATCACACCACATACCACATAGCTCACGTCACACACACGTCACACACCACACACACCATAACATCACATACCACACACACATCACATACCAGACACATCACACACCACACACACATCACATACCATACACACAACCACATCACACACCACCACCACATCACCACCACTACACACTACTTCTACCACCACCACCACACACACCACACACATCACCATGACATCAGATACAACACACATAACATACCATACACATACCACCACACCATACACACACCACCACAACACACTACCACCACCACAAACCACCACCACACACACATTACACACCACACACATCACCATAACATCAGATACAACACACATAACATACCATACACACACCACCACATCACCATCACAACACACTACCACCACCACACACACATCATCACCACCACAAACCACCACCACCACACACACATCATCACCACCACAAACCACCACCACCTCACCACACACCACAACCACCACCGCCACCGCAACACACCACACACATATCATCACCACCACAAACCACCACCACCACACCACCATCACCACACACCACAACCACCACCGCATCACACCACACACACATCACCATCGCCACACACCACTACAAACCACCACCACATCGCACATCACCACATTTACAGTATTAAAGTATACTTTTTGTTTGTTAATGTTACTATTTATTATCTGTACAGTATTAGTAATGTACTTGTGTTATTTTTAACTGGGAAGTCTACTTCTGCTTTCTCCTTTTTCATGTGAAACATTACTGATTAAATACCACTACACACAACAACATACCACAACATCACCATCACACACCACCACACACCACCACCACCACACACACACACCATACTCCACACACCATTACACCACCACACACCACCACACACACACACCATACTCCACACACCATTACACCATCACACACCACCACTACCACCACCACCACCACCACACACACCATACTCCACACACCATTACACCACCACACACCACCACACACCACCACCACCTACCACCCACACACACCATACTCCACACCCACCATTACACCACCCACCCCACAACCCACACCACACACCACCATCACCACCCACACACCACCACCACACCCACCACCAGACTACCCCACAACACCACCACCACACACACACCATACTCCACACACCATTACACCATCACACACCACCACACACCACCACTACCACCACCACACACACACACCATACTCCACACACCATTACACCACCACACACCACCACCCACCACACTCACCACACACCATTACACCAAACACACCACCACACACCACTACACCACCACCACCACCACACACACACACCATACTCCACACACCATCACACCACCACACACCACCACCACACCACACTTCACACACCATACACCACCACCCCCACCACCACCACACACACCATACTCCACACACCATTACACCACCACACACCACCACCACCACACACCATACTCCACACACCATTACACCACCACACCATACTCCACACACCATCACACCACCACACACCACCACTACCACCACCACCACACACACCATACTCCACACACCATACAACCACCACCATACACCACCACCCCACCACCACCACCACCACAACACCATACTCCCTACACCATTACACACCACACCACCACCCACACACACCATACTCCACACACCATTACACCACCACACACCACCACCACACACCACCACACACCATACTCCACACACCATCACACACCACCACACACCCACCACCACCACACACCATACTCTGTACACCATTACACCACCACACACCACCACCACACACACCATACTCCACACACCAGTACACCACCACACACCACCACCACCACACACACACCATACTCCACACACCACCACACACCACCACTACCACCACCACCACCACACACACACACCATACACCACCACACACCACCACACACCACCACCACCACACACCACCACCATACTCCACACACCATTACACCACCACACACCACTGGCCGGGACGGGTTGGCTCACCATTACTGGCCGACCATAGTCTCAATCAGAGTGAGTCACGTGGTTGATGAGAGGCCAACATTTGCTGCTGGTTGTGTTTTTGCTACAGCTTGTACTCGGCAGGCCCTGTCTGTCTCCCAGGGCAGCCAGCCTCAATCACGCCAAGTGCTCAAACATCTGACCGCAAATTGGAGCCAATGGATAGGGCGCCCGTCCCCTGCCATGCGGGAGGTCATGGGATCAATCCTCGGCCGAGTCAAACTGAAAGCTGCGCGGCCCTATGAAAGCATCAAATTTTCGAACCCCAAATACTTAGCTATATTTGATCCTATGCATCTAACTTAGATACTAGTGCACTTATTAATCTTTTTTTGTTTTTATTGCATGGAGGAATTAGTAGCAGTATGGTCAAATAAGTCACTGTATCCATGCGGATACAGTGATGGATACTCCCGACCTTCCGCGTGCTCTTCCTATTTGGCCACCACACCCGGTAGTCGAAGAACTAATATTGACAGAGAATATTGATCAAATAGATGAAAAAACGGCTCATTGTCCGCATAAGACAGTTGTCCGTTAGACACAGAGGCAATGCTATTAAATTAAAGGGGTGCCATGACGGGACCAGCACTTTTTGCAGTTATTGACAGCGATTCGTTATTGACGGAGGCCGGTAGTGACCACTTAAAGTCGGTCCAAAGGTCGGTCGATTTAGAGAGGTTTTACTGTATATTTAAATGCCTAAAGAGTGCTGATAGCACATTCTCTGAGATGATATCATTGCAATGTTTCACTTTCTGCTGATTAAAATTACTGAAAGCTGCGTAGTCCGGTCAGTCAAAGCGTCAATATTTTGAAACCAGAGCACTTACCTAGATTTGCTCATATTCATAATATATAGCCAACTAAAGACCCAGTCACACCTACCCGGATGAGCCCCAGATTTTTAGCCCGACCACCCCCGGACCAGTCGCCTGGACTGTCCAGGACAGCCCCGGATAAAATCACTATTTTGGTCGTTTTTGGCCTTGCGGTCACACCTACCCGGATGAGTCATGGACTAGCCCCGGACCAGAGGCTGGATTGCCCCCGACTGAGCCGGACCACCCCCCGGACTACCCGGTGTGTCCACGGAGTAGTCCCGGACTTGAAGTGGACTTGCTTCTGCTATATATATAAACAAAAATGTGGCTCATCCTGGACTGATCCGTGGTAAACTGGGCTATCCGTGGCTAATCCATGCTCATCCAGCTTGTCCAGGTCTTATCCGGGCGTTGTCCGTGGCTATGTCAGGGCTGGTCCGGGTTAAACCATGGCCCCCGAACGTTACACGGACTACCCCCGGAGCACCCCCGGACCATGTCGGATCTAGCCCGGATCGCAAAATGCCCCGGACCACCCCGGATGTTTTAAATATTTTAAAACATCCGGGGCAGACCCTGTACAAGGCCGGACCAGCCACGGATCACCAAGGACCAGCCACAGATCACCAAGGATCGCCACGGACCACACAGGATCATGGTCCCGGGCTCGTCCGGCCCCTGATCCGGGTATGCGTGATGGGGTCTTTAGATACCGACGCACTTGTTGCTGCATAGAAAAGAGTACTAAGTCAATGTATATGGAATCTTCCAATTAGCACAATTTGCTAGGCACATATTTGGAATCTTTCAATATGGAATCTTTCAACACATGTTGCTTTAGCACATACATGGAATCGTCCAAACACATGTTACTAAGCACATATATGAAACCTTCCAAACACCTATTGCTCAGCACATATATATGAAATCTACCAAATGCGTGTTGTTAAGCATATATGTATATCTAATCTTCCAACACGTGTTGGTAACCTCATATATGGAACATTCCAAAAACAGTCACTAAGCATACACATGGAATCTTCCAAACGCATGTTGCTATTCATACATACACATGGAATCTTCTACACACATTGTAAAAATATACAGATTTTCGGTTCAGAATTATATATTGGCAGAGAACATTATTATTCTTGGGCGACGGAGTGGGGACAATGTTATGTAAACTAAAAGTAATAATATCCCCCTCCCATGATGACATGATATAAGCTGTGTGAAATATATGTTCATATATTATGCCTGAGATTAATGAAGAAATGTTCTTATATGAGATTCAGTACATGAGTGTTGAAATGTTTCTCTATGCATCCCTAAAGAGTGCAATTGGAGAAAAGACCATTTTAACAGAGATCTATTGTAACTGTATGCTGCTATCTGTCCCTACATGACCACTGGGTGTGCACACCAGCCTAATTTGCGTATACACACAGGGCACCACCTGCCGCTGGGTTGAGTGAGAGCCACCCCTACTGAGGGAGGGTGCCACCCACCCTGACTATGGAGGTGCCTGATTGGCTGGCTGTGGACTGCCCAGTCACCTGCATCCCATTGGCCCTCTGATCACACTAGCCTCAAACCTGAGATCATTATTCTACATTCTGCTTCAGACACACTGAAGAGAGATCACTCTACTCCTGGCTCTTGGGTGAGACACACCTACTCTTGAGCAGGAACCCCAGACACTCTGTCTGATGCTATCAAAATTCATCTATTCCAATTGAGGGTGTACACAGCCATAGGACTCCTGTCCCATGGGCTGTAGGCACTGCTTTCTATATAGGCTAAAGAGGTAATGATATTTTGTGTGGCTAGAGGGAAAGGGGTGTGGATGATAGGTCACTGGTAGGTGGACAGGAGTTGGTGTTATTAAAGCACAACTTCTCCACTGTTTATCTGTGTGACTTGTCTTCATTCTTCCTTAGCATTGGTTAATGAGTTGATAGATGAGTGATATGAAGGGGAGAGTTTTTGTAGTATTATCTGGTGTCCCAAACGTGGCCGGGCATTCAGAAATACAACATGTTGCTAAGCATACATACACATGGAATCTTCTGAACGCATGTTGGTAAGCATACATACACATGGAATCTTCCAAATGCATGTTGGTAAGCATACATACACATGGCATCTTCCAAACGTATGTTGCTATTCATACATACACATGGAATCTTCTAAACACATGTTGCTAAACAGACATACACATGGAATCTTCCAAATGCATGTTGCTAAGCATACATACACATGGAATCTTCTGAACGCATGTTGCTAAGCATACATACACATGGAATCTTCCAAACACATGTTGCTAAGCATACATACACATGGCATCTTCCAAACGTATGTTGCTATTCATACATACACATGGAATCTTCTAAACACATGTTGCTAAACAGACATACACATCGAATCTTCCAAATGCATGTTGCTAAGCATGCATACACATGGAATCTTCCAAACATATGTTGCTATTCATGTTATTAAGCATACACATGTTATTAAGCATACACATGGAATCTTCTAAACACATGTTGCTAAGCATACATACACATGGAATCTTCCAAATGCATGTTGCTATTCATATATACACATGGAATCTTCCAAATGCATGTTGCTATTCATACATACACATGGAATCTTCTAAACGCATGTTCCTAATGCTATGCATACATATGGAATCTTCCAAACGCATGTTGCTAAGCATACATATGGAAATTTCAAACGTATGTTGCTAAACATTCATACACACGGAATCTTCCAAACGCATGTTGCTATTCATACATACACATGGAATCTTCAAAATGCATGTTGCTAATGCTATGCATACACATAGAATCTTCAAAACACATGTTGCTAAGCATCCATATGGATATTTCAAACGTATGTTGCTAAACATTCATTCATGGAATCTTCCAAACACATGTTGCTAAGCACATAGGCCCTACTTGGATTGGAATCTTAAAACACTGTTGCGCTGCGCATATATGGAAACTTACCAAGCGCATGTCGCTGACACATCATCGCATATCGCGTTATATATTAATGGGAACTTGGCTTGAACAAATATGATAGAGGGCCGTAGAACTTCAAAGTACTGCGTCGTTCGGAGACAGTCTGACCTCAGAACCTTAATCTGGGCCATTCTATGCTGACTGCCAATAGACTACATCACTTTTCCAGCGGTGTGGTGCATTGTGGGATGCGTGGAAGAAAAACAAACATACGAGAAGCACATGGCACATGCTAATACACTTGGTGCAGCTATGAAATGTGCTAGTTTCAGCTCATCTCAGCTCTTGTTTGATACATAGAATACCAACTAAAAAAATATATATAATAAATTAAGATATTAATCCTTCATCCAGCATTGCAAATCTGGGCACTCAGACTAGTGTTAGAGCCATAGCCAGAGTCAGTTTTACTTTTTTTATTCATGTTTTTATTTATATCCTACGGATAATGACATATGTAGAACTAGAAAATGAGTAGGGGTAATCATATATTGGTTATATATTTCTCTGAAACAAGTGTCTGTTGACACATTTGGCATTTTAATATTTAGAACAAGAATTAATAATAGTGATGTGGATATCAGCCTTAAAGTGACTGATTGTTTTGTGTGGAATTGTATGTTTCTAAGCTCAAAATGTTTAACTATGGCTGGTTTTGTCTTAGTTATATTTATCAGATCATTAGATTGCATGTGTGCATACATGTTTATGCCAAATTGTTATGTATTTCTAATAATTTTGAATAAAATGGAAGTTTTGCCCTACGAGTATCAGCAAACTGAATGGCCGTATGCATTTGTTGGGGTTTTCCATCCTGGTAACATCTAAGGCCATATCAGGATGGGTACCGACTTTCTGACAGTACATTTCCCATTCAGTCACATTATCCTAATACAGAGCTAACCAGTCCTTGCTTGCCCTATCCTAGTAATGCCGAGTACCAGGCTAGTTACTGACAAGTATCAAGTTTGTAAGTCATTGGTTTAACTCGACCAGGTTTCACAACCCTGACCTTCCACGTGGGATGCCTGCACTCTACCGATTAGGCCACTCAGTCCTGTCAAATATATAGTACTAATACTACTATAAAGCATGCATTCCTTACACGCGGTATGCGAATGCGGCAAAAAATCAAAAAGCATCTAAATCAATGGGGGTGATTCCTTACATGCGGTATGCGGTATGCGGCATGCGAATACTGAATCGGTCCATGTAGCGATCGGTGCGGCATGCGAATGCGAATGCTGCTGCGCTTGCCATAGAGAACAGTGGTGAGGAAACCTGACATTGTGTGTGGGTGTGGGTGTGGGTGAAAGGACCCATCCCGTAATCATGCCGCACGCCGCATGCCGCATGCCGCATACCGTGTGTAAGGAATCCTAGCTTCAGTAGTCAGTTGACTGGGTGAATCGTAGTGACTGCTGTCTGGTTGGAGCATGCCTTTACCAGATGGTAAATAGGCCTTGTTGGGGGTGCGGCGATATAGGGTCATGATCTGTGAACCATGGTGTTCTCTGCTGGAGCTTGTTCTAGTACTTGATACTTGTTATTTCCTAGCCAGGCGCTCGGCATTAATAGGATAGGGCAAGGACTGCTTAGCTCGGTGTCAGGATAATGTGACTGAATGGGATATTGGGTCATGTTGCTGGCGGCCTTGTCTCTGAGCAGGGCAGCACTATAGAGTCACCATGAGTGCGCACTGTGACATGTTCGTATCCATTGTGATATGACATTAGATATTTCTAGGACGTAAAACAACAACAAACCTCTCTACTAATTACTTCAACGGATGTGCAATCCAGTACCCCCCTACAGCCCCCCCCCCTCCGTAACCCCACATGCAGCCTGCCTCAGTATGTTATGCTACATATTATCATTACTTCTTTTCTTTTTGTCTTGAAGATTTATACTGCCTATCGTGGATAAGTTGTAGAATATTCTGAGAAGCCTCCGCCCTTTTCACTGTAGAACAGAATCTTAGATTATATTATATATGTAAAGACGGCAATATAGGCCCTACTATGGCTGGAAGACCGGGCCCCCGTTACTGACAAATTTACAGAATAAAATATAATTTGGGGAAAAGATGTGTGGGGTGACGGCTTGTTGTTGAGAAAATGGAAAAAAATCTTCAAGGTTTCTTCACTCTTTTTTCACTATTTTTGACCCACATCTTTTCACTCTTCTTTCCATTCTTTTTTCCATTTTTTCCCATTCTTTTTTTCAATACTTTGTATGTTCCTGTTGGTAAACACACTCCTGACCCGTCCCAACTACTGCTTCTTGTCGTTACACCCCCATCACACCAAACTAGTTCTCAAAACGCCCGACCCCAGAACATGCTCACAGTTCTAGAGCACCCTTCTGTCCTTGTCCGTCCATGCAGTTCATAAACAGTTTGTAAAACGTTGCTACTACGTTCACTTGTTCGCACACAGTTTGAGCCACAGTTTTCAAGAATGTAGTAAGAATTACTTTGGTATGATGGGGTATTAAGAATCAACATCAGTCAGGCTAGATGTTTCTGTACAATTGACAGCTACAGTAAAATCTCCAATAGAAGTCCCAGCTTCTGTTAAAACAGAAGTCACCATTTCTATCTACAGTATAACCCCGTTAAACCAACCTTGAAGGGACCCTAGAAATTTGTTTGGATTAACCGATCATTGGTTTAACCGACCTTTGACTTTGACTTTGACTTGGCTTTGGCAAAAACATTTGTTTGTTTGTTTGTTGTTGTTTTAAGTCCTAAGGTCATATCAGGACAAGTACCGACTTGTGACAGTGTGCACTCATGGCGACTTTATAGTGCTGTCCCACTGGAAGACCAGGCCGCCAGCACTATGACCTGACACTATGACATTATCCTGACACTGAGCCAACCAGTCCTTGTGCTATCCTAATAATGCTGAGCGTCAGGCTAGGAAGCAACAAGTATAAATTTTTAAGTCATTGGTTTGACTTGACCAGGGTTCGAACCCACGACCTACAAACACGGGAGACAGATGATCTAACTCATTCGGCCATCCCGTCTGGTCTGGCAAAAACATTGGTGCATTAGGAATGTCATATACAATTTATGGGGACACTATGATTGTTGTTTTTTATGCATATACAGTTTAACCCCATTAAACCAAGCTCGGTTAAATCAAACGATCGGGTATTCCAAACTTTTTTCGGCGACCCGTCAAAAAAGTTTCAGATGACCTTAAAAGCACATAAAAGTTTGGTTTAACTCTACCGGAAGTGGCCTGGGGCCGACAATTTTGTTTGGATTAACCGATACTTTGGATTAACCGACTTTGGTTTAACTAACTTTTTTATATGATAAATGGTAGTATTTTGCCGGGCCGCCGAACAAAGTTTGGATTAACCGATCGTTTGGTTTAACCAAGCTTGGTTTAACGGGGTTGTACTTTATTAAGGTTATCTTAAAACTGAATAGTCCCTCCAATGACCCCAAATTGTCGAAACCAAGACTTGATATAAATCGACTGTTCTTTTCTTCTTTGTTCAGAGGTGAAAACAAATGTTAACACACTTATCCGTTATGAGCAGGGTAAATAAATTTATCATTAAAAAAACTAAAATAGTTGTTTTACTGTGCTTAATCCACTGTGTGGCCAATGTTGACTTTTTGTGCGGGGGGTGAGGGGTCGCTAAACAAACAAATACCTAGATTTGATCCTACATATCCAACTTTGAGACTGGCGCTCTTATTAAATATATGTTGTTGTATTGATTGGAACACTAGGCTAATTTAATAGAACCTGCCACTGCCGAAGCCTATGATGTCCAGCATTTCTACTTGTATTCCAAATTGATTTAGCATTTTGACGTGCATGCCAACATTAATTTAGCATTTCGATGTGCATGCCAACATTAATTTAGCATTTTGACGTGCATGCCAACATTGATTTAGCATTTTGACGTGCATGCCAACATTGATTTAGCATTTTTCCGTGCACGCCAACATTAATTTAGCATTTTGATGTGCATGCCAACATTAATTTAGCATTTTGACATGCATGCCAACATTGATTTAGCATTTTGATTTAGCATTTTGACATGCATGCCAACATTGATTCAGCATTTTGACGTGCATGCCAACATTGATTTAGCATTTCGATGTGCATGCCAACATTAATTTAGCATTTCGACTTGCATGCCAACATTAATTTAGCATTTCGACATGCATGCCAACATTAATTTAGCATTTCGACGTGCATGCCAACATTGATTTAGCATTTTGACGTGCACGCCAACATTAATTTAGCATTTTGATGTGCACACCAACATTAATTTAGCATTTTGACATGCATGCCAACATTGATTTAGCATTTTGACGTGCATGCCAACATTGATTTAGCATTTCGACGTGCATGCCAACATTAATTCAGCATTTTGACATGCATGCCAACATTGATTTAGCATTTCGACGTGCACGCCAACATTAATTTAGCATTTCGACATGCATGCCAACATTAATTTAGCATTTTGACACGCATGCCAACATTAATTTAGCATTTTGACGTGCATGCCAACATTGATTCAGCATTTTGACGTGCATGCCAACATTGATTTAGCATTTTGACGTGCATGCCAACATTAATTTAGCATTTTGACGTGCATGCCAACATTCATTTAGCATTTTGACGTGCATGCCAACATTGATTTAGCATTTCAATGTGCACGCCAACATTAATTTAGCATGTTTACACTTCAAATATCTCGCAAAGTTAGCCATTTATAATGAGAGCTACATCAAAACAAAGTGAGGTAGATTAATCAACCTAATATGTTTATCTGAAAGAGTGCATTGTTTAAACTCCAAACTATGGGAGTGAATAGTTTAAATAAATAAATAAATAAATAAATAAGAGAGCTCATATTTCTTCTATTGGAGATGTTATGGTAAGCCATTATTTCTAACTGATGTATTAATATTACCGTCCTTTCTTTATATATATAACAAAAAGGATCCGAAAAGCACAAAATGGCTGGAATGTGCAGCTGTCGCGCTTCAGCTCATTCCATGCCCTTTTCTCACGTCCCTCAGTTTACTTGTCATTTAGAAGTATCAAATATAGATATATTGTGAATGATATTGGTATCCCTTTTCCCATTCTATACATAATATCATTTGGTACTGCATTGTTTCGCCACTGTTAGTGTTAGACCTTTGTTTTTATAATGAGTACAATATAATAAATTTAGCACCTGATCAAATTGCCCTGTGGCAATTTGACTTATCAAACATTCAAATTATTCGAAATCCTTATTATACAATTTGTATAAATTATCAAATATTTAAGCTATCCACGGTGAACTCTGACCTGTTATTAATAGGAAATATTTCAAAGTGAAATATTTGTTGGCAGATAATGAATTTCTAACGACCATTCCGGGGCTGCTGGGAATTTGTATTTCCGGTGTGTGTGATGTTATGGCTCCTACGCTGACTTTACTACGAACCATATGATTGGTCGTTAATGTGGGGCTGGTTTCCTAACGCTTCAACAACCTGTCAGAGTTCACCATGGATAGCTTAAATATTTGATAATTTATACAAATTGAATAATAAGGATTTTGAATGTTTGATAAGTCAAATTACCACAGCGCAATAATTCTCATTGTAGGTATGCGCATTTGATTTTATTGCAATATCCTAAAACTCTTGTGAATCGATTTAGGTTTACAGTTGCACGCTCCGATGAAACAACACTTTTTCTAAGCCAAGCCGCATGCCTACATGTAATCCCACACACCCAACTTAGATACTGGTGCACGTACTACATATATATTGTTGCAGAGAAGAATGGGGCATTCTCTGAAATGGGGCACTAATGTATGACATGGAAACCAAAAGTGAAAACCTTCCAAATAATAGCCACATCTATGTTTCTATGAAGGTTTGCATGTTGTGCACATGTCAGAGTTGAAAGAACTGCTATTTCATCTTTGATTTTGATCTTATATAAATTGAGCAATGCCTTAGTATCACTTGTTTAACATGGAAATAAAACACACATGTATCTAGAACATCATTCTAACATACACGACAAATTCAATCAAGATTTTGTTGATTACAATTAAGCAAAGAAAATTATAGTGGGATAACACTATAAAACCACCATGAGTGTGCACTGTCACAACTTAGTACCTATCCTGATATCTTGAAACCCTAGCCTCATCTGTTGTCACTTATGTATAAAAGATCAAACGAACCACAATACAGAGATCCACTGGACAGGCAGACAAGAATGGGAGATGGACCACTCCTCAGAGTTCCTAGACCAAGCACAAACAAACTAGCTACGGCACAAATATTTAAAGACAGCAAGATGTGGAACAAACTACCATCTGCGATTAGAAGTGCACCTTCCTACCAATATCAGAATGCATCTCACTGGCCAGGCCCTTGAACAAGCACCATAGTGTGGATCCTGCGCCCTGCCTTGCTCCCCCCTCCCTCCCTCCTTGCCCCCCCCCCACCCCCTCACTCAATTAGTTACCTCAGCTGTACCGTAATAGCAGCACAGTTTTTGCAGCGACCCACCATCTTAGCCCACAACGCTCAACTTATTCTGGCTAACACACTAACCCACTTCAAAATCTACTAATATGCGCTATCTAAGTACCTTCTTATCTACCTATATATATTATAATGTAAATGGCCGGAAGACCAGTGCCTTGGGCTGAAAAAAAAAAGTATGTTCTGATGAATAAACTGTTTTACCAACAACAACAAAATATATAACATCAGATGTTGCTAGGACGCAAAGCAAAACCAACAAACACAAAGTAACAGTGCCCACTATTACAAGTCCGTATCCGTCCTGATATGACTTCAGATTGTACCAGGAAGTAAAACCCCATTACGTAACCACAAGCTTGACGGTGGGAAGGTGAAGGTCAATCAGTGGGTGCATGTCTGTTCTATTATGCTACAGACGGTGAACCAGTCTAGTGGTAGTTGAGCCTTGGTTTAGGGGACATGCAAGGTTTCCATATTTTCATATTAATTAGTACAAAGAGTACAACTTTTCACACCTCATGCAAGGTAGTGTTAACACGGAACACCACATGGCAGTGGTTTATTTTACATTTTATTAAACTGTAAAAGGCGTACAGAACTGATATCCCCCCCCCCCTCTCTCTCTCTCTCTCTCTCTCTCTCTCTCTCTCTCCCGCGCTCTCTCTCGCGCTCTCTCTCTCCCCTCTCTCTCTCCTTCCCACCCCCTCATCCCCCCTCCCTCTCCCTCCCTCCTTCTCCTTCTCACTCTGCTATGTCTGTCTTTCTCTCTGTTTGTCTGTCTGCCTCTCTCTCTCCCTCCCTTCTCCCACCCCCCTCCTCGTCCTTGTACATTTTTATACGACTGGGACAATGTTGAAAACATTACATAACCCCGAACATGTATAAAGAAGCATGCCATTGGGGGTTTGACTGGTGTGATTGGATTACTCGTTGTTATATCCTTACACAGTCACCACCTTCACATTCCTGGGAGAGACCAGGCGGGATGGCAGAATGAGTTGAGCGTCCGTCTCTGTTTTGGGAGATCGGAGGGGGGGGGGGTCCGAACCCATGGTTCGTGGGTTCGAACCATGGTCGAGTCAAACGAATGTCTTAATTGATACTTGTCACTTCCTAGCCAGATGCTCAGCTTTATTAGGATAGGGCAAGGACTGGTTGGCTCAGTGTCAGGATAATGTGACTGAGTGGGATATTAGGTCATGGTGCTGGCGGCCTGGTGTCCCAGTGGGACAGCACTATGAAGTCACCATGAGTGCGCACTGTCACAAGTCGGTTCCCATCCTGATATGACCATAGATGTTTCTAGGACGTAAATCCACAACAAACAAACAAACAAACAAATTCCTGGGAGTGTTGGGGGCGTGTTGGGGGGGGGGGGGGATGTGTGTGTGGGGGGGGGGTTGCATTTTGCACGTGTCTGCATAGTAACAGCCCGGACTGTCACCAAAATACACACACAAAGAACATGCTCAGTGGTGTGTCTGGTTTAGAGTTAATCTTCATCAGTCTGTCAAGCCTGAAAGGTTACAGACTCTTGAGACCGTATTTACTTTTAGACTCTGACCATCGGATGCAGTTGGTTGGGCTTTTAAAACTTTAATCTATTTATTCCAGCTAATTTAGCACACAAAAAAGAATAAATTTGTTTGCAGTGGATTACCAGTGTGAAATAATATAATATTAATGATACTGTAACTGTATGTAATTTTACATTTGTGGTGGGTATGGGGATATGTTGACTCATTTCATTATTTTAAAGAGATGATATACATAGCTACTCATTTACATGTATGTTGATGTGTATGTGTGTCTGTAGATTATAGAAAATGGTTTGTTTGAAATAAAAAATGCCATAGGCTTCAGCAGTAACAAGTTCTATTAAATTGATGCAATATTCCCTTCAATGCAACAAAATTGAACAACTAACAAACGATAGTAATTACTGCATTTAGACATTGGCAAAGACCCTATAATACTAAGACGGCTCACTCCCTATCTCTCCCATGGTAATGTAAATATCTTGTGGTGGGTTTGATCAGACCGGGTGCTGGTTGGTGTTTCACATGTAAACGCATACAATTATATTATACATGAGATAAGTATGTATGAATACACATCAATATAAAATTGCTATGAACAAATACATATCATCATCATCATCATCATCGCCATCATTACACATCTTTCACATTCATATATACATTTATACATATAATATAGCAACTGTTTAACCAAGAGAACAGCCAGTGCACCAAGTGGTGGGTTTGATCATTTTGATTACACAGTACAGGCTGAGTGAGCCGTCTTAGTATTATAGGGTCTTTGACATCAGCTAGGATATGGACAGAGTTTAAACTGACCAACTAACCCATCTCCAGCAGTTATTCACACTTTGTTGTTTTTGTTTTATAAATTCTATCCAAATCCAACTTTACATACATGTTAAGTAGGTGTGTCTAGAAAACATCTTTCGGTATTGTGGTGGTTATCTATACACACTCGGGGGTCCATGGTATTTTGCAAACCTTTTCGATTGTTTAACGTCTGCTCTACCATTTTTGTTATCACCGTGGGCTTCCTGAAAAGGGATGGGCCTAGTTTGCAGTGTTTTGGGTGAGGTGGCTGAAAGCATTAAATGAGTCTGAAGACTTTACACAGATCATGTTTACACAGATCATGTTTACACAGATCATGTTTACACAGATAATGTTTACACTGATCATTTACACAGATCGTGTGTACACAGCTCATGTTTACACTGATCATTTACACAGATCGTGTGTGCACAGATCATGTTTACACAGATCGTGTTTACACAGATCATTTACACAGATCGTGTGTACACAGATCGTGTGTACACAGATCGTGTTTACACAGATCATGTTTACACAGATCTTGTGTACACAGATCGTGTCTACACAGATCGTGTGTACACAGATCGTGTGTACACAGATCGTGTTTACACAGATCGTGTTTACACAGATCGTGTTTACACATATCATCTTTACACCGATCATCTTTACACATATCATCTTTACACAGATCGTCTTTACACAGATCCTCTTTACACCGATAGTGTTTACACAGATCATTTACACAGATCATGTGTACACAGATCGTGTGTACACAGATCGTGTGTACACAGATCGTGTTTACACAGATCATGTTTACACAGATTGTGTGTACACAGATCGTGTCTACACAGATCGTGTGTACACAGATCGTGTTTACACAGATCGTGTCTACACAGATCGTGTTTACACAGATCATGTTTACACAGATCGTGTTTACACAGATCATGTTTACACAGATCATGGTTACACAGATCATGCTTACAAAGATCATGGTTATCCACTGATATTTATCTGGGTGTAAGAATGGGTAACAGTTATTGGATAATCTTTGACCGTAATGTATATGGAGAGGTTCTATTATATCTGTTGATTATTGATTGATTATTGATTGATGGTTGCTTTACGACATGTCGGCAGCATAGGCCATATTCACGGCGAGTTGATTATAACTTAGCCATTGTTTTGGCTCTTTTTGTATTTCTAAAACAGTTTATCATCCGTATAGAAATGCACATGCATGCTTATATTTATATTCACATACACACATTCAGTCCATTTGCAAGTTTGTCAGTCTATCAAAAGTTATGTATTTCTTATATTTTTTCTTGAAGATTTATACTGCTTATCATGGATAAGTCTGAAAAGTCTTGTTTTCACCATTAAACAGTTGGTTGATAGAAAGCCCAAATCTACACTTTTACCATCATCATCATCATGGATTTTTAACCTCCCACACCACATAGACATGGTATGAGAGGAACTGGCCTTTGATGATGCTGTAAGTTATACGCAGTGGTGGAAATCCAAATTGGCAGAGGTGATGGCATGGGCAATCGAAGCACTAACCTTCAGATTAGGAGTCTGACCTAGAACAAAGTAAGACACTCTAACCACTCTGCCACAGACAGAGAACACCACTGAAACTGGTTAAATCAAATCAGCCACATAATTATAGAGACATGATATTTGCAATTTACCAGCGCCCTGTTTACTAAAGCAACTATCCCTGAACCATTTAAAAATCTATTTCTAGATGTACATTAGTTACTCCCGCAAAACTGTCTCCGTGACATAACAGGGCTGCTAAACAATCCGTTACTCTTCGTCTTCATGCTGTCGGTCGCAATGCGACAAAGACTGCTTTTATTTCTTAAGCGCCGCTTTTCTGTGAGGTTGTGCATTTCATAAAAGCTGCTTGCAAAGTGTTGAAGTGCTGCTGGCTTTTGCAAGTTACTAGCAGCACTCCCTCGGGGAGCAAATAGAGGTCTCACACCGGCAAGAACACGTCAAGAACACGTCAAGACAGGCACAAACTATTTGTCCCTGCAGTGGCTGGTCAAGAGATGTTGGGAGTTCCATTCATCACCGCCCTTAATGCTGCCATGAAAGCATGGTTTTCTGTTAGGGTTTGCTCCCTTAGCCTTTGGTTCTATCAAGTACCTGTACACCACGATACAGTGGTTTATAACTTTGCAAGGCAGGGGTGTCAAACTCCTTGAGGTCTTTTAGCAGGTAGGTACTGCAATACCCGCATACCCAAGGCTTTCGTCGTAAATGAGTCCACTGAGACTGGAGCTGTACTCCGACAATCCATTACTAGTATTAGTAAAATTGTCAGAACGTGGGTTACGGGGTGTTATTTCGCAGCCCTGTCACAGAGATAGTGCTGCAGGAGTAAATAGGCATCTACAGGGTTTGTACGGGTCCTTGAAAACCTGGAAAGTCATGGAATTTGATAATTCAGGATCCCAGGCCTGGAAAGTCATGGCATTTTTTAATTTGAAAAAAAAACTAACTTTTCTGATGAATTTATTTACCCTGCTCATAAAGGATAAGTGTGTTAATACTTGTTTTCACCGCTGGGCAGCACTAGTCCAATTTGATTCGAATCTTTGGAATTTAGTTTTAGTAATAATTTTGGTTTTCTTGCTACTTGTTTATGTTTTGTAACTGTTTGTAGATTGCAAACAGTCCACAATCCATCTTTATTGGGTGTGGTTTAAAAAGAAATTGTCTAATGATCCTTGACAATCCTGGAAAATGGAAAACCATGCCAATATTTTTGTCAAGCTTATTTTCGCTGACATGCCCAAACCATAATCAGTGATGTTTTGTATTTAAAGTTATTTCTGTGGGTTTGTTATTTTGCCTCTTGATTCATTCGTTGTTTTTTTTTATGCTTATTTACACTTCACATTTTACACAGTGAAGCGACTATGAATACAGCCACGCTTCAGGGTACTTTGATTTAATCAATGTGTTTTGAAAGTCTGGAATTTGCTATGTCAAAAGGGGTATGAACCCTGCTCTAGCAGTGTGTACTGGCTTTATACGTCTATATCAGTTAAGCATAAGATCATGTTAGATCAGCTTCCAAGGCAAAGAATGATACATCACAGTCAGTAGCATTGTCATAAGACTCATTCTCTGACCAATAAGCCACCACATACTTGGGGAGTCTCAGAAAAAGTGATAAACACAAGTCATGCCTGTTGCATCCGTGAACGTGCCAATCATGATGTACACATCACAATTTCCCCAAACTCAAAAGTATATAAGATTAATGATGGTTACTCATTGCAGTCTACTTTTTTTTATTCGAGATTAATATAAAAGAGTGAATTGCAGTTTGAAATTGAGTAAAACTTTTGAAGTTATTATTGGAATAGCAAAAATTCACCAAATTGAAATATGTTTAAACTAAGCTGTAAAGGGATTCTCATACTACATAATAGACTAGGAATACCCAAGATTGACCAATGCAACCCAATCATAGATGCGTTTTTCTAGACCTCTCCACAAACAAGGTGGGATTTGCTGGACCAGTTTTGGTGTCAGAAAATATCCGCCGCTGGTCGGCGGTTTGGCACATACCTACTTTGTCGTTACTTCTCCCATTGTCATTCAGAGGAGGTCACGTGGTGGGCACATACACACGGATATGGCGCTATGTTATTGTTGCCGTCTCAGCTTTCGCGTTGCTATGGTTACCAATCACGCCTGCTGTCGCCAACCAGGCGCGTGCTTCACAAACGCCTAAGATCCTGCCATATCCTCGTTCTGACGGCAGCTGGTCGATGTCACGTGATCTCAAGTCACTGTGACCTACATTAAACCAATAAGTACTCAGACTCCATCGCTGACCTTGGACATAATTTGGGATTCTTAATGTTGCACAAATCAGATGGCAGTTCCTGCCGTGTTTGTTAGATAAATATATTAGGTCGACCATTATAATCAACCTTGCGTTTAGTTTGAAGTAACTTTTATTTTAATGGATGAATATATTGACCAATTTCATATGACGTCAGCACGTGTATTTAGGTCAGTGCGTGCGCTGCTTGGCTGCAGGACAACATCTGGTCACTGCAAACTCAATGGCTATGAGCTCAGAATATCCCAACTTTCACTATTTTCTCTGTTTTTAATACTTTCAGAGAAAATTGCCCTTAAGTTAAATTAAATACTTCAGATCTTCCTCTTCAATCGCGTATTAATATATTTTTAATTGACTCAGTGAAAGCTTTTAAATTAATTTTGCTAAAATAAATGCTCTGCATAGACATAGCATTGCTGCAGCACAAATCAATGCAGTGTTTACCCTTCGCGGGCTAGTCAGCAAACTCAGTGCATTGTCAATGGTCGTAAGCAATCTTCTTACAGAAAAAGTGAAATGTCTCTAAAACCACACTACCTAGAAACAAACCGCTTCGCACACAAACAGATAACATGCTTAACAAACAGATTATTAAATTTATATGGTTAGGGTTCTGGATTTCTATTAATTTTGAATAAAATAAATGTTTTGTACTGCACATACCGGCAAACTCAGTGCATTGTCAATGGCCGTGAGCAATCTTCTTACAGAAAAAGTGAAATATCTCTAAAAAGACACCACTTAGAGACAAACCGCTTGGTACACATATAGAAAACATATTTAACAAATAGATTATATTAGATTTATATGGCTATGCTTCTGCATTTCTATTAATTTTGAATAAAATAAACGTTTTACACTTCGCGTATGGCAGTGTGCATTCGTTCTGCAGCCAAGCTGCGTGCGCATACCCGATGTTTACAAACATTGAAAGAGGTCTATATATGAAGTGCAAATATAGGGTATTCACGTGACGTCATCAACCGGATGCGCGGCCATTGTGGCGATCTCAACTAGTAAACAACCCATAGAGTTTGCCGGTAGGCGTAGTGCAAAGCGTCAGTTTTATTCAAAATTAATAAAAATCCAGAACCCTAACCGTATCAATTTAATATAATCTTTTTGGTAACCATGTTTTCTATGGGTATTCCAATCAGTTTGTTTCTAGGTGGTGTGGTTTTAGAGATATTTAACTTTTTCTCTATGAAGATTGCTCACTGCCATTGACAGTGCATTTAGTTTGCCGTTACGTGCAGTGCAATACGTCAGTTTTATTCAAAATTAATAGAAATCCAGAACCCTAACCTTATCAATTTAATATAATCTTTTTGGTAAACATGTTTTCTATATGTGTACTAAGCGACCTGGGTGTGTCCAGAGGGGTCCTGCACAAAGGTGTAAACTAATTTAGAATGTTCTAAGTAAAATGTAGCATATTTCAATATTCAGGAATATGGAAGACTGAGTGGGATATCGGGTCATGGTGCTGGAAACCTGGTCTGCCAGTGGGGAAGTACTATAAAGTTGCCGTAAGTGCAAACTGTCACAAGTTGGTACCCATCCTAATAATACCTGTAGATGTTGCTAGGACATAAAACAACAACAAACAGACAAACTTATATGCTGTCCTGGTTTCTGGCGAGACCTTCGTGTAGTTACATCCGGTTTCGATGTGTAGAATGAGTGCTGTGACCCGCAGATAAATGGTTAGTATTAGGCTGGTACATCCAGGCTCAGCGAAGACACAATTTGACATATATATGTCAAATTGTGTCTTCGCTATGCATTCAGCTGAATGGGCGGAGTGATTTCAAATGGGTCAAAGCTGAAGGCTCAGGCCCATTTGAAAACAACGCACCCACCCATGACGACTGTTCCTACAAGTATGTACAATTGTAGATAAAAGATTCACCCGTTGTAGTACACGGGTGAAGGACAACGTAGTGTAAATACGGGCGAAAATAGGTTTAGTATGGAACATGAACTAGAAACTGTGGCTCCAGTATCAAATGGCTACTCATATAGGCACAGAGTTGGTGAAATGGGCGAGAATGCAAAAAGACAAGATGGCGGCCAGAGAACGCCATCGATTTCACTTTTAATTGCATTAAAGTATATGTTTTATTATATTTTCCAACTCAAAAGTAGCGGGTAAACATGAAGACATATACAAAGAATAAATGTTGCTTCTTAGATTGAGAGATTAGGCTCTCATAAAGACTCATTTCATTAGCCCGATTTTTCGACCGTTTTTATATAAGGCTGATCTTCACCCATGTACTACAAGTACCGGGTGAATCTTTTATCTAGTACAATTGTAACTTTTATTGTAAATGGCAAATGTACTGCGCCTCTTTGGTATTCAGTTTGTCATGGAACCATCTTCTGGTGACTTCATTGGGCATAAGTTTGTGTCAGTCGGCCGAGCAGAAGGCACCCTGGTGTCAATGTTCGTTGGTTGTTGCCATGCGACTGGATCCTTGACAAAACTGCCCCGGCCTCACATTTCTAATTAAATCATCAATAATCCGTGATTATGGCCCTTGCTGACAACACGGCGTTAACCCTCTAGTGACCAATGTATCCCATACGATACAAACATTTCCTGATCACCATAGCCCAACCCGCTGTTATTAATTTATCCGTTTATAACCATAATATCATAGTACAACAACTATATCATAGATGGTAATATGGTTATAAAAAGGTAAATTAACAACAGCTGGTTTGGCTATGGTGATGAGGAGCTGCTAGTATCGGATGGTTACTAGAGGGTTAAACAATCGCCACTAATTAACTAACTCTAATTGACGCCCACAGGGGGATCAAGTACAGGCTACTCGGGTGAGGGGGGAGGGGGCAAATCTAGTGAAGTAGTTTGAGTGAAAATTGTGCTTATTTGGAGCAGACAACAGGACAGTTGGCGCGTGCACCTAATCGACCAGGACATGCACACAATCGCCAGATGCCAGCAGATCGTTACATAACACACACGAGAGGGTCATTCTCGTCTTATTGTTTCACTAATTCAGACATCTATTTCACACACACTGGAGTGTCCCTCTTCTCTTATTGATTCACTAATTCAGACATCTATTTCACACACACTGGAGTGTCCCTCTTCTCTTATTGATTCACTAATTCAGACATCTATTTCACACACACTGGAGTGTCCCTCTCGTCTTATTGTTTCACTAATTCAGACATTATTTCACACACACTGGAGTTTTGTTTTTGGAGCGTCCCTCTTGTCTTAGTGATTCACTAATTCAGACATTATTTCACACACACTGGAGCGTCCCTCTTGTCTTATTGATTCACTAATTCAGACATTATTTCACACACACTGGAGCGTCCCTCTTCTCTTATTGATTCACTAATTCAGACATTATTTCACACACACTGGAGCGTCCCTCTTTCTTATTGATTCACTAATTCAGACATTATTTCACACACACTGGAGGTCCCTCTTCTCTTATTTCATATTCGACATTATTTCACACACACTGGAGTCCCTCTTATGTTTTCACTAATTCAGACATTATTTCACACACACTGGAGCGTCCCTCTTGTCTTATTGATTCACTAATTCAGACATTATTTCACACACACTGGAGCGTCCCTCTTCTCTTATTGATTCACTAATTCAGACATTATTTCACACACACTGGAGCGTCCCTCTTGTCTTATTGATTCACTAATTCAGACATCTATTTCACACACACTGGAGCGTCCCTCTTCTCTTATTGATTCACTAATTCAGACATCTATTTCACACACACTGGAGCGTCCCTCTTCTCTTATTGATTCACTAATTCAGACATCTATTTCACACACACTGGAGCGTCCCTCTCGTCTTATTCATTCACTAATTCAGACATTATTTCACACACACTGGAGCGTCCCTCTTGTCTTAGTGATTCACTAATTCAGACATTATTTCACACACACTGGAGCGTCCCTCTTGTCTTAGTGATTCACTAATTCCGACATCTATTTCACACACACTGGAGCGTCCCTCTTCTCTTATTGATTCACTAATTCCGACATCTATTTCACACACACTGGAGCGTCCCTCTTCTCTTATTGATTCACTAATTCAGACATTATTTCACACACACTGGAGCGTCCCTCTCGTCTTATTCATTCACTAATTCAGACATTATTTCACACACACTGGAGCGTCCCTCTTGTCTTAGTGATTCACTAATTCAGACATTTATTTCACACACACTGGAGCGTCCCTCTTCTCTTATTGTTTCACTAATTCAGACATCTATTTCACACACACTGGAGCGTCCCTCTTGTCTTATTGATTCACTAATTCAGACATCTATTTCACACACACTGGAGCGTCCCTCTTCTCTTATTGATTCACTAATTCAGACATTATTTCACACACACTGGAGCGTCCCTCTTCTCTTATTGATTCACTAATTCAGACATTATTTCACACACACTGGAGCGTCCCTCTCGTCTTATTGATTCACTAATTCAGACATTATTTCACACACACTGGAGCGTCCCTCTCGTCTTATTGTTTCACTAATTCAGACATCTATTTCACACACACTGGAGTGTCCCTCTCGTCTTATTGTTTCACTAATTCAGACATCTATCTCAAACAATTCACTGACCTAACTTGAAACCCGGCCCATGTAGTCTCTGACTTCAAATAAATGGCAATACCAGAAATATTTAGATCGCCATGTTTGTATAGAAAACCACCCCTTTAAAAAACTAATGTTATCCCTTCAGCTATGTTACCCAGAGTACAAAGCAACAACGTTTGCATCAATAAACGGTGTTTGAAAATGCTTATTCAAATGAATAAATAAACAAATAAAAAGCTAAAAACTAAAAGAACAAAATCAAATGCAAAAGATTTTGTAATTGCCTCACTCACTCCCTCATTCACTCACTTTCACTCACTCACTCACCCACTCACCCACTCACTCACTCACTCACCCACTCATTCACTTGCTCACTTACTCATCTACTGTCTCTCTCACTCCCCCACTTACTCAGTCACCCACTCTCACCCTCCCACATACTCTCTCACTTAATGTCACATACTCTCTTACTCTCTCACTCTCTCGCACTTGACACCGTGGCTAAATTGGTAGAGCGCAGGCCTCCCATGCGGAAGGTTGGGAGTTCAATTCACAGTCGAATCAAATCATTGACTTAAAAAATTGATACTTGTCACTTCCTAGCCAGCCGTTCAGCATTATTAGGATAGGACAATGACTGGTTGGCTTGCTGTCAGGATAATGTGACTGAGTGGGAGATCAGGTCATGGTGCTGGCAGCCTGGTCTAGCAGTGGTTACTAGAGGGTTAAACAATCGGTATTACGTCAGCATAAGTGTGCAATGTCACAAGTCAGTACCCATCCTGATATTACCTTAGATGTTGCCAGGATGTCAAGCTCCAGCAACCAACCAACTCAGCAATCACTGACCAATCACTCACTCACTCTTGGCCAGTCAGCAGTAATAGCCCTCCTCAGCTACCAGCATGACATAAACATCAGGGAACACACACAGTTTAATAGAGTTCCTCCATGAAACAGCACTGAAACATGTGTAGGCCCAGAGGTCAGTAATTATACAGAAGGGTTGTAAACACGCAGTTCACGGAAAGACAAGTATCATGAAGGCCGTCGGAAGAATATAACAAAGCCTGCTTTGTTTCAATAGTGAATTTGAAGCCGGTTGTGTGTGCCTTATAACCTATGTGATTCCATATATGGGTCGTCTCATGGTAAATGGGGCCAATGTACTTTCCATTATGTAATGGTCAAAAACAATTATGGAAAGAGTAGAGGAGGTATTTTCTTTATAGAATTGGTATTCTTACACTTTGGAGGGATAGATATGAAACAATTAAGGCCTAATGTGAAAGTAAAAAAAAGTTTCCCTTCAAAAGATATGGTGTTTTAAAGGCATGAATTTGTTATGTGGAGAATGTGGATTTTTCTACAGCCTACTAGACCTTTATTTTGCATAGAATATTACCTGTTAGTCAATGAAATAATAAAGGAGACTCTTACTTGAAATAAATGTTCATTTTTCATGCATATATATATTTTTGTATCTGATATTCCATGGACCAGACGGGATGGCCGAATGAGTTAGAGCATCCGTCTCCCGTGCTGGTAGATCATGGGGTCATGGGTTCGAGTCCCGGTCGAGTCAAACCAATGACTTTAAAATTGATACTTGTCGCTTCCTAGCCAGGCACTCAGCATTATTAGGATAGGGCAAGGACTGGTGTGCTCAGTGTCAGGATAATGTGACTGAGTGGGATACCAGGTCATGGTGCCGGCGGCCTGGTTTCCCAGTGGGACAGCACTATAAAGTCACCCTGAGTGCGCACTCTCACAAGTCGGTATCCGTCCTGATATGACCTTAGATGTTGCTAGGACGTAAAACAACAACAAACAAACAAACAATATTTCTGGACGTAACTGGTGTGTCCCCTGCTTCCTTCTTGATTGTTTTGTCAGAGAATATGCTGTTCTATGAATACTAGAGCTTCAACAAGAAAACCCTTGGTACTGTTGCATGTGTAAACATTTTATGGAGTACCATGACTAGTAATACAATTTTCTTACTAAACTGTATGAAAGAAAATTGAAATTGAAGTCCCATATTATTTTGAGTGTCCCCTTCTATTCTGTTATGTCCACAACTCAAAATTAGGAAGAAAATAATCATCCTATGCAGATTTCTTTACAGTGCATTTCAATACTTAGGAGATCACAACATAGAAATTTATTGTTTCATGCAATATTATTTTCTTAAATAATTGTTTTGATTAATGAATCCACAATTGTTGATTAATAAGTCCACACCTGGGGCTGGCTAATCAATTAGTTCTTGTTTTTCTGACAAAATGGTAACCTCAACTATCTTTTCCTTCACGTTACCAGTATATGTAGAATATAATTTATTATATATATATAAAGGAGGCGGAGTTTCCCCCCTTCTCTCTTTAATTAATTATTAATTATTTATTTCTTATTTATTCTTCACTGTATATTCGCCCCGGGCCACTCTTTTGCCCCGGGACTGCCATCTCATTGCCGCTTGGCTCAGTCCAGCCTTGACTGCACGCCGAGCACCACTTATTTTTAGCTCCGATTTCTTTCTTGCCTGCGCCGTTACCGGCTGTCACCAGTCACCTGATGTCATATATATATGGACAACAGTTGTCTACTCAGCGAAAGAATTAGGAAAATACACAATATTCATTGTTGACCCTCATGTTACACTTTGTCCCCATTTACCATGAAACGACCCATATCTATTCTCAGTCTGACATAATCAAATTCCATATTTGAGCTCCAGCTCAGATAGGTAGATTGATCCTTTTTTTTGTACATTATTTGATTAAATGGGAAATTTCAATCGTCTTGAATGAGCGAGGTCGCTCATTCGGTGTCATTGCTGGACCTGGCAGGCTCAAGGCTGAAGCCCTCCCCCCACCCTGCCACTACTGTGGCAGGGGTGGGGGGGGGGGAGTGAGTGATGAAGGGGGGGGGGGAGAGGGGGGGAAGCCCTCTTCCCCCCCCTCCAGCCAATATAACAACTACTGCCAGCCATCATGGCCAGGCACTATCCTGGGGTCTTCCGGAGCTACCAAAGCTGGTCAGTCTTCTCCAAACACCCGCACTGACCACTTCCCACCTCCAATTTTACTTAAATGTCACATTTCTGATAATTTACCCTGTACTGTTATCTCATATTTTCATCATTAACTATTGCTATTGTACTTTAACGTAATTGATTACTCGTTTGTTAAATCGTTCACATCACTCATATGCCCTCATCACATTTCATTTTCCCAATATATCGGGGCCTTCGCTCGTTCGCTTCTTGCCCGATGATAGACAGTTAATGTACATGCCGCCGGGCGGGCAGCGCCCGAATAAAAGCCTTGATTAACCCACTCATGCCTCTGAGTCAGGTGTGTCAGTGAGCAATGGCGGAAAATTAGTCTTCCTCATTTTACTGCTTCTTGCCTCATCTTAGTATTGCTGAACACCAGGCTAGGTATCGACAAGTATAATTTGTTAAGTTATTGGTTTGACCCGACCAGTGGTTCCAACCCAACGACCTACCACAATGGAAAGTGGGCGCTCAACTCCTTTGGCCATCCTTACTGAGCATAGGAACAAGTAACCAATATCCTGTATTTTTTTGTATCAGGTCTAGGCTTAATACTTTTGGAATATGGTCTAGGCTTAATACTTTTGGAATATGTATATTTTGTTTGAATTTGCATAATCCGATAGTTTTGAGTTTCTCTAATTTTCTGAGATAAATATAGTACTACTACTACTAGGTTGATCGTTATAATCTAGCTTACTTTAGATTGATTTAACTTTGATTTAAAATGACTAACTTCAGAGACATTTGAAGTGTAACCATGCCAAATGGATTTGTCAAAATTCTGACCATATAGCATTCCTTTGTAACGGGTTCAATTAAATTGACATAGTACACCCTTCTATGCAGCAACAAATACTTAATAACTGCACCAGTATATCTATGTTGGATATGTAGGTTCAAAATGTTTTGCTTAAAAAAAATATATGTTTTTATCAGACTATGCAGCTTTAAGTGATAACAAAAAGTTGTGACAGGAATAGATGCGATAATCAGCTGACTACTTACAAGGTCAATAGGTCAAAGGCCACTCACCTACACACAAGACATATTGACCTGATGTAGTGTCTTTGGTGGTCAAAGCACATGGCTGCCTTCGATTTTGGCGAAGAAGGTTTGCGCAAATCCAATATGAGACATTAAAGTTGCATGGTCCGATGCTTTTGAGTTACTCTCATTTTCTTAAGATAAATATATTAAATTGATTGTTATTATCAACCTTACTTTACTTTGAAGTAACTTTTATTTGACATGAGGCAATTCACTAACGCAAAAGCAGAGCATATAAAGTTTTAATTAAGGGTTTTATTATTTGAATGAATCGAAGTATCTCATAGGTATATTGTCTTGTTCAGTCTATCATCATAATTGTGACCGCTACCAGGATGCTCAACCAAAATTAGAGGAGAGCATCCTGGGGGCCGACAACATAGTGTTGCGGGGTACATAGGTGTAGACCGCATCGGAAGACCAAGTCCCAAGTTCCTGTATTTTGTGTAGGGTTGTCCATGCGAGGGCGCAGGCCTGGGCCCCCACCCTTTCGAAGGCTGTGGAGCATGAAGGCGTCTGGGGAGGGGTGGGCGCGCGCCTGCAGGGCAAGTCTGATGAGACCGGTCAGGGCGGCTGCTCGGACTGGGGCGCCTGAAGCTGATACGAAGGCTGGCCCTTTTTGGTGCAAGTTACCCTGGCTGGCATAAGAGAGCCACGCCTGGACAGGCAACAGGGTGATCCTGTAAAATTTTCCGATTAAGCGTATATTGAATATCGAGATGGCTAAATATGAAACAGTACTCCCTTTATAATGCTCACACCGGGGGAGGGAAACAATGCCCCTTTAAGCACAATCCCTCCTCCTTATCTCACCCAGCCACACAGTCACCAAATGTTATGTAAGCCCATGATAGCAAGGTGGTGGCCAAAGCTGGGTGGGAGGGGGGGGGGGTGAGTCCTTAAAGCAGCCAATAAGAATGTCTATAACATCCACTGTTGCATGTATCCAAAACATATATAAACTGAATAAAATTAAGCATCATCATCATTATCTACCTACACTTCTGCTGGTGCTGGACTCGAATCGCGCGTTGTGTCATGTGTGTCTCTACTATGGGGTAAGCTCTGCTATATAATTCATACGAATAGAAGATATCTAAAGGGGGACCCTCCAGATAGTATGCCTTATGCAGGATAGTATGGCTTAGGCAGGATAGTATGCCTTATGCAGGATAGTATGCCTTATGCAGGATAGTATGCCTTATGCAGGATATTATGCCTTATGAACCGCACGCAGTATGCTGGATGTCCTGGCAGTATAATCCGGTCGAGCAGTACAGCTACTAAATGAGAGAACATAATATAAGTAACCATAGCCCTCGCGTACCACCTAACTGGATCGGCCATCAATCGGTTCAAATGCCCGCATATATGATATGCGAGGACCCCCAAATACAGTATTTCATAAGGTGGCGACACGTGAGGGACCAAGGTCTTGCGTGTTTTGCCATTTCCGAACTCTGAAGTTTGTGGTGGGGGGTTTAGGTGTGTGTGGTGGGGGTTTAGGGTTGTGGTGGGGGTGGGGGTGTAGGTGTGTGGTGGGGGTTTAGGGATGCTAAAGATTGTGGAGTGCCACTCTGCAAGATACCCCTACACCTCCACCACAAACCACCTGCACCTCCACCACACCCACCCACCACACCCACCTACACCTACACCTACACCCCCACCATAACCACCTACACCCCAACCACACATGTACACCATCAACCCCCACCACACAGACCTACCCCCCCTACATCCCTAAGCCCCCACCACATCATCATCATCATCATCATCATGCTGTCAGTCGCGACGCGATAAAGACTGCTTTCATTACTTGACTGCCGCTCTCCATTTAGCTCTCTGCTGTGAGAGTTGCATCCATGAGTTGGTCTTAATGTCTCTCAGCTTCAGGTTTCTCTTGATGGTATCCTTGAACCGGAGACGAGGGCGCCCTCTCTTTCTGTAACCAGAAGACAGTTGAGAATAGAGGATCTGCTTTGGTAGCCTGTCTGATGACATCCTCATGAGGTGTCCAGTCCACCGGAGATTCTTTTTGATCAGAAGATCTTCCATAGAGGGCAGCCCCGTTCGTTCCACATACACCCACCATATCCCTAAGCCCATACCACACCCCTAAACCCTCATCACACACCTACATCACCAATACACAGTTTTGTGTTGGTGGTGTAGGTGTGAGGTGAGGGTTTAGGGGTGTGCTGTGGGTGTGTGGTGGATGTAGGTGTATGGTGGGGGTGTAGCTGTGTGGTGGAGGTTAGGGATGTGGTGGGGGTGTAGGTATGTGTGTGTTGGTGGTGTAGTTGTGTGGTGGGTGTGTAGGTGGGTGGTGGGGGTTTAGGGATGTGGTGGGGGTGTAGGTATGTGTGTGTTGGTGGTGTGTGTGTGGTGGGGTGTGTGGTGGGGGTGTAAGTGTGTGGTGGGGGTGTAGGTGTGTGTGGTTGATGTGCAGGTGTGCGTGGTGAGGGTGTAGGTGAGTGGTGGTGGTATGGGTGTGGTGTGGTGTGTGTGTGTGTGTGTGTGTGGTGGGAGTGTAGGTGTGGTGGGTGTGTCGGTTAGTGATTGGCGCAGATGACCCGTCGGCTGCTGCCGCCTAGCGTGTATTCCGACCAGAAACTAGCTAATTAATGTTGATTTCTTGGTAAAATGACCCCAACCCCACCCTACCCCCACATCGGATGTCACCTCATTTGCGCTTTCCTTATGATTATGACGTTCGTTCACCATAATGAGGGCACCATATGTGGACACTGTGTTCCCCTGATATGGAGCACCTCTGTCACTGACTATTTACAAATATTGACTGAGTTTGTATCAAAATAACACCCTCCCCAGCCCTATTATAATGTATTATATATATACACACACACTTTGAGCAAAAGCTGCTGTTTTTCAGTGATACACATTCTCCATTTAGTTCCCGCGTTTGTCAGCAGACGATAATTAGTCAGAGCAGACGACCATTTGAATTGCGTGCTGAACGCGCCAGACGCCGGTGACTCATCAGTTTCTCTGGGCGGTGAGCCGCTCAAAGCAGCCGACATTAGTGACTACCCTCCCGCCACGCCCCCGGGCGGAAGACAGGCGAACTAACGACCCGCTCTCACGCTCTCCCAGCAGAGTTGTCGCGGCGATGCGGTGGCCGGTGTGGCGTTTTCAGCCGTGTGCCGTGTTCAGCCGTGTGCATAGACTCAAACTCAAGGCATTGTCAATGGTCGTGAGCAATCTTCATACAGAAAATACAGAAAAAGTGAAATATCTCTTAAACCAGACCACCTATTAACAAATCGCTTGGTACACATATAGAAAACATCTTTACCAAAAAGATTATATTACATTTATAAGGTTAGTGTTCTTGATTTCTATTAATTTTGAATCAAACTAATGTTGTGCACTGCGCGTACTAGCAAACTCAAGCCATTGTCAATGGTGGTGAGCAATCTTCATACAGAAAATCCAGGAGAAGTGAAATATCTCTAAAACCACACCACCTAGAAATCGCTTGGTACACATATAGAAAACATCTTTACCAAAAACATTATATTAAATTCATAAGGTTAGTGACTCACGACCATTGATAATGCATTGAGTTTGAGTTTATGCGCACGGCTGAACACGGCGCACGGCTGAAACCGCCACACCGGGTCACACCAGTCATCTGCTTCGGAGATTCTGGGTCACTTAATTATGCCAGGGGATTAAAGATGTGGTCACTTGATTTGACCTAGTATTCGTTACATAAATATTTGATGTGTCCCAAGAAAATATTCATGTTGCAGAAAGATTAACCACATTGCACTTAGAATGCCCTATATGAGTATATGAGCTTGAATCCAGTAGGTAAGTCTGGTCTGTTCAGCACAATTAGATTGAGTACCCGATGGGTATTATTTTATTTTTATTTTTTTAATTACTGTTATTAAAAGATATATTTTTAATTACTGTTATTAAAAAAAAAAAAAATTGAATTGTGACGTCTACAGAGAAGGGAAGGGTGGACTTACATAGGTTATACTCAGAGGTTTCAAATATTTATTTTAAGTGATACTTCCAAGTCTATGTATCCCAGCCATGGTCTCCTGCCACATCTGTTTTATGGCAATCTGTATTTTTCACCTAAATTCCTGTATGAATCTGTATCATAAAATGATTCATATACACATGTCCCACATACTATAAAAAACATGTGAATACAATTACATAATTGTATTACTCAAACATATACAACAAACTACATTACATTCACATACAACATTCATCACTGTGGCGGAACGTCAGCTTCAAGTGTCGTTCATTTCGCCAGTCTCAGCATCTCAGTGGAGAATACAGACCTGAACAATTGTTCCATTATACTGTACTGATGTGGAATGCATACAAGGGGATAATGTGGTTACACATTTTTATTTCCATAAATTTAACTAAAAAAGATGTTATTCAACTGGAATAAAAAATAAATAAAAAAGGAGTATGGCTGTCAGCAGGAGACTTCAACTGTGTTTAATTACTTAAAAAAGTAATTAAACATTTCCATCCACCATATCCGCAAAATTTGTCAATTGGTTTTTGTAGGGCTTCTTTAAACTAAATTTTGCTTGTTGCTTTACGTCCTAGCAACATCTAAGGTCACATCAGCAGGGCACACTGAAGTCATGTAGATCATCATAATCACCAGAACTATTTTCATCTAAAAGAATGATAACATCAAATCCATCGGATTATGCAACCTCGAGCAGGGGACTTTAACTACGGAAACTTCAACCATGTATAATTATCTTTAAAAATAATTTAACATTTCGATCCAGTGCATCCAGATTTGTCAAGTAATAACACCAAAATAACACCAAAATCCGTATTGGATACGGGTAAGCCGTATCATGTGGCAGGTCTGTCAAGATGTGGCTATTACAGTATAACCCCGAGAAGCCAAACTTGAAGGGACAGTAGAAATTTGTTTGGATTAACCGATCATTGGTTTAACCAAGCTTTGGCTTCGACTTTGACTTAGCTTTGCAAAAACATGGGTGCATTATGAATGTAATATACAATAAATGTGGATATTTTGATTATTGTTTTTTTATGTATATATACCAAGCTTGGTTAAACTAAACGATCGGTTAATCCAAACTTTTTTCGGCGGCCCGGCAAAATACTACCATTTATCATATAAAAAACATCGGTGGGGTCTCAGATGACCTTATAAGCACATGAAAGTTTGCTTTAATGTACCAGAAGTGGCCTGGGGCCCGACAATTTTGTTTGGATTAACCGATAATTTGGATTAACCGACTTTGGTTTAAACAACTTATTTTATATGATAAATGGTAGCATTTTGCAGGGCCGCCGAAAAAGGTTTGGATTACATGATCATTTGGTTTAACGAAGCTTGGTTTAACAGGGTTGTACTGTACTATTTTATTAGTGGCATAGCTCATATCGGGCGGTAGCTTAATATCATGGACAGAGCATTAGCAACAACTGGGATGTACCATATGCCCCCTGGCGGGGTACAAAAGAACTATGCAGTGGTGAAAGCTGTCTGTGTAATGAGCGAGCGGGGGGGGGGGGGGGGCCTTCTGGGTAGGTGGAGCCTTTAAATTATACACTGCTTTCGTTGTAACGCAGGTCTACAATGCCCAACAATACACTGGTACCCTAGCCACATTAGGGGTCGTTCACATCCATTGTGGGTTATGACAGCTTGTGATAAGTGGGTAAACACAGTTTACTTGTTTACTTGTGTTTATTTAAAGCTGGAAGAGGTTTTGTTTGTTTGTTGTTGTTTTATGTCCTAGCAACATCTAAGGTCATATCAGGCCAGGTACCGACTTGCGACAGTGCGCACTAATGGCGACTTTATAGTGCTGCCCCACTGGGACACCAGGCCACCAGCACCATGATCTGATATCCCACTCAGTCACATTATCCTGACACTGAGCCAACCACTCCTTGTCATATTCTAATAATGCCCAGCGCCAGGCTAGGAAGCGACAAGTATAAATTTTTAATTCATTGGTTTTACTCGACCAGGATTCGAAACCCATGAACTCATGGGTTCGGATCTCCCGATCTTCCGAAACAGGAGACGGACGCTCTACTCATTCGGCCACCCCGTCTGGTCCAACATCAGGGAATGGACAGTCATGGAGTTCGGAAATTACAATGATTGACAATGTCAATGACTGACAATGATTTTATTTTAACTCTGTCGACCCCTCAATTGCTATGAGAGCAACAATATAAGAGCATGGAATGTAAATCAAACAGTGACTCAAAATAGCATGTTCGGCAAGTCGCAGGCGGCAATGGAGAACAGGGAAACTTAGGTCAAACTGGTTGCAAAGTCATCTGTGGTTCCTCAATGACCATCGTAGTTAAAGGAGTGATGATGATGATGATGATGATGATTTAAAGGATTATGATCATTATGATTTAAAGCTGCATGATTTGATGAAAGCATCAGATTTTCTAAACCAAAACCCTTACCTAGATTTGATCCTAAATATCTAACTTAGATACTAAAAAGGTAAAGCTTGTTTTATTTAACAAAGCACATTGATTTTTATCATCGGCTATTGGACATCAATCATATGGTCATTCTGACATATTTATTTGTAGGAAACCCACTGCCGCTACATAGGCTTCTCTTTCCGATAAGCAGCAAGGGGTCTTTTATATGCATTTCCCCACAGACAGGACAGCACATACCAGAGCCTCTGATAAACCAGTTGTGGACCACTGGTTGGAACAAAAAATATCCGAAACTGCAAATGTGTCCACTGAGCAGGATCGCTCAGATGACTCACACCTTCACAGGTGGACACGCTACCGCCTGAGCTACATCCCGGTCCCACTTAGATACTAGTGCATGTATTAAGCAGGAAATACTAAGACAATTAAAACTAACCTGAACCATCTCTCTCTGACTCAGAGCTGCTGCCGGGGATCGAGGACTACCTGGTGCGGGTACTGGCCGAGGAGTCGCTGTCGGAGGCGGCCGAGAAGCGGCGCCAATACTACCAGGAGCGACTCGACGTGCTCCAGCTCGCCTTCCCGCCCACCCTGCCGCCCAGAAATGAAGGTGAGGTCCATTTAAAAAACAAAACAAAATTTAAAGAATAATTTTTTTACTTAAAAGATTAATTTTTTTATATTGGTAAATATGCTTATTCTGCTGAATAAGTTGTTTTGTCAGTGCCGACGCCATTTTTCAATTGAGGATTATTTACGAAAATATGGTATATCGAGTGAGATACAGTGTAACCCTGTTATAACGTGCCCCATTTAACGCATATTTTTTATTTTTTTTATCCATTAGTTGTTTAAGCAGGGGAAATTTCAGTCACAGACGACTGGTCTTCCTCATTCCACTGCTGGTCGATAGAAAGCCTGAGCCTACACTTTTACCGACCCAAGGGATTTTTAACCTCCCACACAATATAGACATGGTATGAGAGCAACTGGCCTTTGATGACGCTGTAATTTATACACAGTGGTGGAAATCCAAATTGGCAGAGGTGGGGGTATGGGGAATCGAACCGCCGACCCTCAGATTAGGAGTCTGACCTAGAAAAAGGTCAGACACTCTAACCACTCCGCCACAGAGAATTCTGATATATAACGCGATGATTCATTGGACCCAGAATTTATCCGATTTAGCACAACCCTGCTGTTTTTCCGATGTCATTTTATGGACCCCCAATGATCGCATTATAATGAGCTTTCACTGTATTTAAAGTGAGCTAACAATAGCTGTTGAATACACAATTTGCAGCATATAGGACAATGGATTTCTGAGAGCTACTTGGTGCTGGTGGCCTGGTCTCCCAGTGGGACAGCACTATAAAGTCACTATGAGTGCGCACTGTCACAAGTCGGTACCCATCCTGATATGCCCATAAATATTGCCAGGACGTAAAACTCCAACAACCAACCAACCAACCTAGTTACTTACAAGTGACTTCCGTAAAGTTGCATAGTTCAATGAAAGCGGCAAAATTTCAAAACAAAAGCATTTATCTAGATTTGATTCTACTATCTAACGTAGATACTTGTGCAGTTATTAAGCATTTGTTGATGCATAGAAGGATATATACTCAGGGATGAAAGATTTCCTCGGTTTCGCGGATTTCCGGGATTGTTTATTTTCACTGGTTAATGTTAAACAAAATTCAAAAAAATGGGATTTATATGACACCAGTTGGGTGGTTCGAATACTTTTCTTATATGACCTTAGATGTAGCTAGAACATTGAATCTAAACAAGAAAGTGTTTTGTATGGGTGATATTGCGATCACAACATGGCTAGTTGAAATCTGACTTCCGGTATTTTTCCGTGATTCCCTGACAATGTTAAGTCTATGGGAGAATATCCGCATTTCCGCTTTTTTTCCCAGAGACTACTTTCATCCCTGTATACTAAATCAATAGACTACATCACGGTTCCGACTGCGCATGCGCTGAAAACGGCCGTGGGAGCAAAGCAAAGGCGTACGACCATTGAGTTTGCCGATACGCGCATTGAAAAATGTCAGTTTTATTCCAAATTAATAGAAATCTAAAACCCTAACCTTATAAATTTAATATAATCTTTTTGGTAAACATGTTTTCTATATGTGTTCCAAGCGGGTTGTCTCTAGGTGGTGTGGTTTTATCAATATTTTACTTTTTCTGTATGGCGATTACTCAGTGCCATTGACAATGCATTGAGTACTCTGGCTATGGTTCTAACACTAGTCTGAGTGCCTAGATCTTTCTAAATCTAAATGCACATGGCATAAGATGTGCTGATTATATTGATGTAAATGCAATGCTGGATAAAAGATTAATATCTTTAATTTATTATATATATTTTTTTAGTTAGTATTCTATGTTTCAAGCAAGAGCTGAGATGAGCTGAAACTAGCACATTTCATAGCTGCACCTATTGTATAATAGCATGTGCCATGTGGTTTTGGGGGGGTTGTTTTGCTCTGACCCATCCCACAATGCACTGCGCCGCTGGAACCGTGATGTAGTCTATTTAATAGAACCTTTTGAGGTGCTTGCCAACATTAATTTTCCAGGTTTGCAGCTCAAGTATTTAAAAAAGGAACCATTCTATAATTAGCCAAATAAAATAAGGTAGATTATAACAAGCAACCTAATCTAATCATCTAGAAAAATGATAAACTCAAAACCATTGGACTATGCAACTTTAATGCATTGATAAATAGTCTTGTAGGTTCGACATTCAGGGTTAATTCCGCAAAGATAAACGCAACGAAGTCTTGATAATACAGCACCTAGGTTTGCGACCTTGGGCGACCCACTCATGTTGCCATGGCAACCAAAGTGTGTCAGCTGGTCTTCCAGACTGCGCTGTGTGACCCTGGCCCCTGATCTCTGCCAATGGGCGCTTAATGGTTTCCAGAGGGTCCAGAGAACCCTCGGATCTACCCTCGGGACTACCCTCGGGAAGTGCCTGGTCAGCGAGCAAGCCTCCTTCACCAGGGCTGTATTCGATTAACACGACCCGGGACACTAGGGTCACCCGAGTTGCTAGAATTTCAAATCGAACACCGCGAATGGAGTCGAGAAATAGCACTGGCAGGCTTCCTGTGTGGAAGGTCGTCAGTTTGAACACCGTCAAACCAATGACTTAAAAATTGATACTTGTCGCCTCCTAGTCTGGCACTCAGCATTATTAGGATAGGGAAAGGACTGGTTGGCTCAGTGTCAGGATATGGTCATGGTGTTGGCGGCCTGGTCTCTCAGTGGGGCAGCATTATAAAGTGGCCATGAGTGCGCTGTCACAAGTCTGTAGCCGTCCTGATATGACCTTAGATGTTGCTAGGACGTAAAACAACACCAAACAAACAAACCAGCTAGCCTGGCACTGAGCATTAAAGTTGCACACTCCGATGAAGCATCAAATTTTCAAAACCAAAACAAGTATCTAGATTTGATTCTACATATCTAACTTATACTGATGCACTTATTAAGTATGTGTTGCCACATAGAAGGGGATACTGAGTTGATTTAATAGAACTTGTTACCGCAGAAGCCTATGGCGTCAGAGTGTTGGCGTGCTTGCTAAAACTAATTTGACATATTTACATTTCAAATATCTAAAACATTAGCCATTTAAAATGAAAGTTATTTCAAACTAAAGTAAGGTAGATCATAACAATCAATTCAATATAATTATCTCAGAAAAATGACAGAAACTCAAAACCATCGGACTAATCAACTTTAATAGGATAGTGTAAAGACTAGGACTCGAATCTGTGGTTGTGTAGGCTGGCTATAGTGAAATCAATACAGACAAAGAGAAAGGAAGAGTATAAAGTGTAAAGGAAGAGAGAGAGTCAAGCCCTCTGGTTTATTATTTATATGGTTACATGGGTTCATTGTAGAGTATCACCCCACCCCTTTCCCCCAGTGGGAAACAAGCATTCTTGGCCCTACCAATAGGGATCCAGCATTCCTGGTCCCCATGGCTACCAGTGGTCTGCCCACCACCACCAAGCTGTGTGGACCCCTGGCCACCACCAACATTGACCTTGAGTGTGGTGATCCTACCCAGCAGAGGGGGAGGGGGTAGGCCCTGAGTGCGGTTACACCCAGCCCTGCCAGCACCACTATGTCTATTTACATCCCACTCAGGCACCACCAGCACTTACATACATGCATACACCTGATCAGTAATAGAACATTTGCATGCAGCACCATCAGTGTATACTAATATGTGGTGCAGATGCCGCAGCACTATCAGCGTATACAACTAATAAATGCTTCAAACGCCGCAGCACTATCAGCGTATACTACTATACTAATACGTACTTCAAACAACGCAGCACTATCAGCGTATATCAATATATATGAAACCCGACTTCCCGGAATTTTCTGTGATTCCCTGCCAATGCTAAACCTTTGGGAGAACATCCGCATTTCGGCTTTTTTTCTGCGGAGAACACTTTCATCCCTGCGTGTTTAGTAAGACTAAGAGCACCGGTACATCCAGGTTTGATATGTAGGCTCAAATCGAGGTAAATGTTTTGGTGTAAAGGCGGTGAAGCTTTAATCGGGTGATGAGGCGTGGGCATGATGTATTATTTCTACGGCCATTTGCCAGCAATGTAACGCGGCCCGGAAACAGGTGACATCCTGCCAGGTGTGTCTGTAGGTGCGTGGTGGTGGTGGTGTGGGGGGGGGGGTGGTTGTTTTGGGAAGGGGGGGTGCTTTGATCAGGTGTCATCAAATTCCAATCAGAATTAATCAACACCGGAGCGAAGGTTTTATATGTCAGAGAGGTCAACAGAGGTCAAGCCCTAACAACGCGCCACTGCCATCCGGGTCAGCACTGCGCAGCCGCAGACTGAACGGGACATGCAGGACTCGCCATGAAGGACATTGACATGTGGTGCTTATAGTAGAACCTGCCTTCAGAGGTTTACCGGAAAAACTCGCGCATAAGTCCTTTAACAAAAAAAATGTTTTAAATGTATAAAGGAAGTTCTCAGAAGCACCTCGACTTATATAGACGAGATCATGGTTGCGAGTGCGCATGCGCTGAAAACGGCATTGGGAGCAAAGCAAAGGCGTACAGCCATTGAGTTTGCCGATACGCGTAGGACAAAACTTCCATTTTATGCCAAATTAATAGAAATACATAACAATTTGGCACAAACATTGATGGAAGGATGCAATATAATAATATAATGAATATGTTTAAGACACAACTCTCCATAATTAAGTATTTTGAGCTAAGAAACATACAATTTCAGTCACTTTACAGGCTGCTGTTTACATCACTATTGATTAGCCATAAGTAATTCTTGTTCAAAATATTAAAATGTCAAATGTGTCAACAAAAACTTGTTTCGAAGAAATATATAACCAATATCTGATTAACCCTACTCATTTTCTATTTCTACATATGTCATTAACCATGGGATATCAATAAAAACATGAATAAAATAAGTAAAACTGACTCTGGCTATGGCTCTAACACTAGTCTGAGTGCCCAGATTTGTCTAAATCTAAATGCATATTGCATCAAATTTGCTGATTATATTGACGTAAATGCAATGCTGGTTAAAAGATTAATATCGTAATTTATTATATATATTTTTTTAGTTAGTGTTCTATGTTTCAAACATAGAACACTAATACCTGCATAGGAGTATCCAGGTATTACAATACCTCAGGGAGTTTGACGCCCCTGCCCTGCAGAGTTGTAAACCACTGCCTTGTGGTACAGGTTCTTGACAGAACCGAAGGCTAAGGGAACAAACCCTAAACAGAAAACCATGTCACCGTGGCAGCATTAAGGGCGGTTGATGTCTGGAACTCCCAACATCTCCCGACCAGCCACTGCAGGGACAAATAGTTTTGCGCCTGTCTTGACATGTTCTTGCCGGTGTGAAACCTCTCTTTGCTCCCCGAGAGAGTGCCGCTGGTAACTTGCAAAAGCCAGCAGCACTTCAACACTTTTGCAGGCAGCTTTCATGAAATGTACAACCGCACAAGAGCGGCAGTCAAATAATGAAAGCAGTCTTTGTCGCATCGCGACCGACAGCATGATGATGATGATGATGTTTCAAACAAGAGCTGAGATGAGCTGAAACTAGCACATTTCATAACTGCACCCAGTGTATTAGCATGTGCCATGTGCTTCTCACAGGTTTGTTTTGCTCTGACATATCCCACAATGCACCGTGTGGCTGGAACGGTGATTTAGTCTATTCACGTCATATTTCCCACCCGCTGAAGGAAAGCTCTCCTGTTCTGTCCATACATATACATAGATAACACCTACTAGTACTACAAGGTTGTGCCTCAAATAGCCCATTCTGTGATGTCAGGGAAGGCATATGTGGAATTACATATGTTATAAGACACAGTGAGAGTGCTTCAAATTCACTAGTAGGCTTCGCAAAACTTTCCGTGGAGAACTCTATTTCAGTGAACTGCGTCTTTACAGCATTTCTCTCTAATTAGTGACCCGTGAGTATAAACAGTTTTATGTCGTTAGAGAAAGCCTATCCAACGTGTAAGTATTCCCTGGTCTACGTCACTCTCACAGTTGAGCGGTGTCATTCGAGCTGAATGACGCTAACAGTCACAGTTGGACCAAAGTGCCCGTCCGTCTCGATTGGGCTCCAAATAACTCACAGAGAATCAGTAGTTTCAATATATACAAATTATGATTAGTGCTATTTGATCATGATAATTATGAATATGTGAAGTTGTGTTGGTCATGCTATGGCCGTGTAACTTTGTAAGTAGTCGTTTTGAACACACGCAACTTGCCTAGTTCGATGCTTTCGAGTTTCTGCCACTTTGATCCAGATGCGACAAGAAGAGGTTAATTTTGGTGCTTTGATATTGAAGGACTTGGTTTGACCAATTCTGACTTAATGTTTTTTTCTCCCGCCAGGTGAAGACTACATCGCCCAACAAAGGGAGCTGGCCCGATTACGGGGCACACTCCCACCACCGTCAGAGGTGAGCATTTCCCACAATGCACCTGCATTTCCACGGAGTGGCCTCACACAGTTCTGGTACCGCGGGTTAGTGAGGTTGGACGCCGGGTGTTGGCGCCACCAGTAGCGCTTGATGAATAGTCAAGAAATATTGCGATTGGAGCTAGGAGTTTCCATTAATTTATACTCGTAGAAGTCCTTTTATGCCACACATGACATATCAGTCTCTTGCTCACTCTCTCTCTCTCCCTCTCTCTCTCTCTCTATATATATATATATATATATTTACATACATACACAGAGAGAGCGACACAGAGAAAACTTATGAACTTCTATGAGTATATTTGTATTATTTTCTGCTATTTATATTCACATTGTATATTTATATTCACATTGTATATTTTTTATACTATTATTATTAACATTTGTTAAATTAACATATAGAATGTGATGAAGGAAATATATTAATTTAAACTCAGTATAACAGCTGCATTCACCATCTAGTGGTATACATATCGATAATCTAAGTTCTACCATCCACACTGCTAACCAGTTAACACCAAAAATGAATCCCTACTACCAAACCAGCAACCTACTAACCGTCATTAAATAAATGCATTCAACAACTATGATTAACCATCACCTCACCCCATCCCACCTACACATCAAATAACTGCACACGGGCACTAAAAACAAGCACCACTCTACTAACTCTGCACATATCCATCCTACTCATTTTAGCCAGTCGTATTTTCCCATATGTGACTGTCTCAAAAGATGATGAGTAATATGGGACAAATCTTTGTCCATTGTAACGATCAACATACTATCTGCTTATGCATTTGCTCAGGATAAACTGATTTGTTTTTTACAAGGTGTTTCATAATCCCAATAGAATACATATTGATTTGAAGCAAATGTCCTTGTGTTTTCAGTGTAACTGTTTCTGTGCTGTTTTGTGTCAATCGTTACAATGGACACAACAAAAATAGTTATCACCTTTTGAGACAGGCTCATACATCCCCTTAGTATTTTACCAAAATCCAGACTGTACCTAGATAAAAGATTCACCCGATACTTGTAGTACACGGGTGAACGACAACGTAGTCTAAATACGGGCGAAAATAGCGTTAGTATGGAACAACAAGTAGAATGCTTGGCACCAGTGTCAAATGGTTACTTATATCAGAACAGAGTTGGTGAAATGGGAGAGAATGCAAAAAGACAAGATGGCGGCCAGAGAACGCCGTCGATTTCACTTTTAAATTGCATTAAAATATATGTTTTATTATATGTTCCAACTCAAAAGTAGCGGGTAAACATAAAGACATATACAAAGAATAAATGTTGCTTCTTAGATTGTGAAATTAGGCTCTCATAAAGACTCAATTCATTAGCCCAATTTTTCGACCGTTTTTATATAAGGCTGGTCTTCACCCGTGTACTGGAAGTATGGGGTGACTCTTTTATCTAGACTGTACCATGCTAATGAACCCACTTAGTTAGCTAAATTTGGATTCTACCTAAACCCACACTGCACTGACTAGCCCTGCATAGACAACTAGTTGAAACACCACATGCATATAAAGCTTTAAATGCATTCACTGAATACGTGATTCTGACTAGGTACTCCAGAAACACATAATTAATTGAATGTAATAACAATATTTTATTATCTTAATATTGTTCTTGTAATTAAATAGTGTAAGTACTGAAGTTAAACATGGTCAGAAGACCAGTGCCTCGGAGATGAAGAAAGATTGTTTTCAGATGAATAACAATTGTTTACCTAAAAAAATGTATGTTTTGATAATTCCGACATTTGTGTTATTGACAAACAATTGTTATATCCCTCCAAGATACTATTTGTCTCTTTCATTATCGACTTATATCCTAGTTGCAATAATGACTGAAATATGTTCCGGTTTCTGTTAATAGTCATCCATTAAAAGCAGAGGGCAAACTCTTACAAGTCCATGGGTTTCTGATTGTGCATTTAAAAGAACATGATGTAAAATTCATGAAATGTTTTCTCTTTCAAAGTTCAGCAATTCTACCTCGGGTACACACTATTGATGCTGCAATATTATTTTAAAATACCCAAAATAAAATACGGCAGGTAGTACCAAACCAGGTAATGGATGTCATGATAAGCACTATTTTATTAGCACAACATAAGCATTACATATGATATTGATATTGGTAGGTAGTACCCTTAAAATATAACAAATTGCAAATAATACCTCCTATTTAAAGTTGCATAAGTCGATGATTTTTCAGTTTGTGTCATATATTTTAAATCAATCTATTAGGTTGATCATTAAAATCTGGATTCCCTAAGTTTGAAGTAACTTTTACTTTAAAGGGGTACCTTTGTAAATATTTTAAGCAAAGATATGCTAAATTAATTTAAGCATGCTTATTGAAATACTGGATATAAGCTTTGTTTCGAGTATAGCAGTGTAACAAAAAAAACATGTGTTTAATAAGTGTTGAATAATACTACTACTGCTACTTCTACTACTACTACTACTACTTTGTCTTTTGATAAATATTTGATTGTGTGCTTTTACATTCTGTGTAAAAGTGATGGCTAAACGAAAATGGACAGAATACAACTTAAACACTTCTCACCGTGAATATGGCCTTTGTTTTGTTGCTGACATGGCGTAAAACTACCACCAATCAATCAATCTACCACTACTACTACTACTAGTACTAATAGTACTACTACTAGTCGTACTACTACTACTAATACCACTACTAGTCATACTACTACTACTACTAGTACTAGTACTACTAGTACTACTACTAGCACAAGTACTACTACTAGTACTACTACTACTAGTGCTAGTACTACTAGTAGTACTACTAGTACTACTACTACTAGTACTACTACTACTAGTACTACTATTACTACTAGTACTACTACTAGTACTACTACTAGTACTACTACTACTACTACTACTACTACCACTAGTACTACTACTAATAATAATAAGTGTATCAGTTTCTAAGTTAGCTATACAGTGGAAAACAGGTAAATTAGGAGAAAACTGGTTGCAAAGTCATCTGTGGTGCCCCAGAGACCCTCGCTGTTAAATTGATGATATTGATGATAATGCCGATGATGATGATCAAATCTAGGTCAGGGTTCTTGTTTAGAAAAGGTGATGCTTTCATCAGAGTAAGCAGCTTTAATTGAATATGTGTTCGCTATTTGAAAAGGGGAAAAATACGAAACTAAATGGAAAAAGTGCATGTTTTGTTCTCGTCCTCCTAACGCAGCAGTCTTCGGAGGTAAGGTTCACCATGTATCTTCTAATACCTGCAGACAGGTCGGTCCTGTGCTGGACTTCCCTAGCTTTGGTTAACTTAGCCTCGGTTTAACCTCACCCTGAATCAGCTCTTTTTGCTTAAGGATATTCACCTTGGTAAAAAAAAAAAAAAATTAAACTAGTAAAAAGATAAATTGTTCGTTTCCGGTTTCATGCTGAAAAATAGGCTGGTTGCATTAAACCCAATTATTTAAGATTAATCCAGATTTAATATTTTAGAATTTGTCTTTCCTTTTATGTATAATTGTGTTAAATGGGGATTGTGCTATTTCAATGTTGACACTTTAATACGTAAAAATTTGTTCTAAGAAAAATCCTGGTGTCCAAATTGTTAATAATATTGTAGACCTGTTTCTCCTTTTGATAAAATAATGTTCTTTTGGACTAGTAATAGCAGGCAACGCATTAAACAATCACATACAATTATCATCCAGAAGTTTAATAAAATTGTTTAATTATATATATTATTTTGTAATTAAAAGTAGGTACAAACAACAAACAGCAGACAGCCTAATTAAACTTGCCTGGGCAACCGGAAATAGCCAATTTGATTTTTGTTTCTTTCTTTAGTTTCTGCACATTCTGATTGAAACATACGGTTTCCTTTGATATTCTCGGTGGCGCTCCTATATTCAACGATTGTTTGAAAAATCTTTATGAAAGTGAAAACATGGCGGAGATTTGACCATGACTTCATCTGTGTTCTTCATGGCAAGGCACAGACACACGATCACCTAATTAGACGGGATAGCTGATTGGGTAGAGCACTCGCTTTCCATACGAGAAATCATGTGATCAATCCCCGGCCGAGTCAAATCAAAGACTTGCAAAATTGATACTTGTTGCTTTCTTGTCCGGTGCTCTGCATTGCTAGAGTACAGTAAGGACTGGTTGCCTCAGTGTCAGGATAATGTGACTGAGTGGGATATCAAGTCATGGTGACCGGTGGCATGGTATCGCGATCAGGCAGCACTATTATTTCGCAATGAGTACCCAATCACAAATCAGTACCACATCTAATATAAATAATATGTATAACATAGTAAAATATATATAATATGTATGACATAATATATCATGTCTGTAATACATTATATGTAACATGTACTATGTACGATAATATATAATGCATATGATATATGTCCTATATACATGATATACATGATATGTATAACATATCATGTGTACCTGACCTGCTAGAGTCCTGTCCCTATTCAAGTATTCCATGCACCTTGTGGTGTCCCCATGTACTTGGTATTCATGTACTTTCTAACCTGGCCGTGAATATGGCCTATGCTGCCGACACGGCGTAAAGCAACCACCAACCAATCAATCAATCAAACCTGGAGCGTCACAGAATATTCCAACATACTTTCTGCAGTGATCAGAATGCACGGCTGGGTTAATTTTATTCACCTTATTTAATGTCCCGAAGGTTCTGCCGATTTCCTTGCCTTCAAACACAGTACTGTGGCTTTTCTGGGGGACTAAGACACCTGAGCAATGTTCTCCTCTTTGTTACTAAGTATATTTAATTAATTGTCAACAGTTTGTCACTTGGGAACACATCTCCCTGCATGGCTTCCTGTCACCTCTCGTTCCTGCCTTTTGGTCCCAGGGCTTTGAACGTCACCTCCGCTCTCACTAATTTAGCTCTTTTAAATATCCATAGATCGCAGTGTTAACCAATGGCATACCCGCTTCAGCAGCCCACCTCCGGTCCCACTCAGCTTCGTCCCCCTTAGTTTTGAAACGGCAATGGGCGGATACAACCGGCTGGCGACGCACGAAGAAAATACGCCACACACTAAGGGTGTCACGTGGTTAAAGCTTTAGTATAACCAAATGCAGGGTTGAGATTATATAAAGGTCATGTGGCAGTTCTCATGGGCTTTGAAACGTCACTTGTTTGTGCCAATGTCTCCCAATATACAGTCAGTTGGAGGATTAGTGAGGAAGGGCCCCGCATGGGGGCGCCACCCATCCCACAGGAGGGATAATGGAGGAGCAACAAGGGGATAACACAATAATATTTCAATCTTTCAATTATTTATATTTGCATAGTTTATATGCATACATACATACATACATACATACATACATACATACATACATACATACATGCATGCATGCATGCATACATACATACATACATACATACATACATACATCCATACATACATACATACATACATACATACATACATATATACATACATATCTATTATTTAATATGTGAGCTACTCAAGTAAGTGACCTCGGAAATAACAGATGTAGAAAAGGCAAACCATCATTGGTAACTTCCGGTTTGTGTGGTCGTTATGCCAACGTCAAGTAGTAAGCCTATACATAGATACAATATCCATCTCCACTATAGACTATAGGTGAATAACAACCCTGTTTAAATCCATGCAACAAGTGTTCTGGTAATAGTCCACCATAAGCACCCTTTGAAGATACTAGTTCCAGGGCGCAGTCTTTATCTATTAGTTGCTGAACTGTAACTTAGTATAAGGGACTGTCCACAAAGGGTAATTTAGCAGCCATGTCAATGTCAATGGAACAGTCGTGCAGTGTCAGGCTACAGCAGTAATTAGCCTATGGGCGTTGAAATCGCCTATTTCTCGGTGCATGTCGAAATTTGACTGTTCCGGTTTGCCACTGCCTGTCCACTAACCCCCACCCACCCTGTTTTCTTCGTGCGCCTTGGCAGGTTGTATATGCCTCGTCGAGTCAGAAACTAAGGTCGTCTGTTCTACTTACTGTCCGCCATCTTTCCCCCGAAGCACCACCAGTCGTCATGTTCCTTTTGCGCATGCGTCAAGACATGCAAAGTAATGGAACTGTCACTAGGTGGCGCCAGAAGGAACGATGGCATTGTTTACATTTCAGATGTCGCTTAATGCAATCACTGGTTTTGATTGTGTCGTCTGCGCTGGTTAAATGTTGTGTACTCTCAATGAAATTCGCTATGCCGTATCTTAATTCACAGGAATTATCTTATTTTCATTCACAATTTTAGTCTGTATGTACTAACTGGAATCTACTTTTACCTCAAATGACATCAAGCTTAATACAAGGAACCCTGTTCTCAGAGAGAAATTCGTGGTGAATAGATTAAGCTAACGTCCTTTTCCATATTATATTAATATTAATTAATATAATAGTGAATATAATCCATAATGAATCAAACAAATTAGTGGGAAATTTATTCACCAATCTAAAACAGATAATACTGGTTGCTCTACAAGCATTTCATGATAATTCTGCATCTTTAATGTGCATGGGTCGTTTAAATTAATTCAAAATGTCGTGCATTTTCAAGTATGGAATATAATAACCTAATCATGGAGACTGATAGACAATGACATCTGATGAATCGTCGTGTCATCATGACCTACAAGAGAGGTGATGAAATGGGCTTTCACAACAACTAATCTGATAGGTGGTTCTGTGATGTCATTCATTCATATTGTTTATGAAGGACTGATTAGAATTTGTATATGAGCTGATGAGGACAGGTGAGCACTGGTATGCAGGGTGAGAATTGGTGGGTGGGTATATACAAAGACCCTATAATACTAAGACGGCTCACTCCCTATCTCTCCCATGGTAATGTACATTTTGCAGTGCCACCTTGTGGTGGGTTTGATCAGCCCGGCTGCTGGTTGCTGTTTCACATGTAAACACATCTATTATACATGAGATAGGTAAGTATGAATACACATCAATATGAAATTGCTATGAACAAATACCCATCATCATCAGCATCATCATCAGCATCGCCATCATCACACATCTTTCACATTCATATATATATACATTTATACATATAATATAGCACATGTTTAACCAAGAGAACAGCCAGCACACCAAATGGTGGGTTTGATCATTTTGATTACACAGTACAGGCTGAGTGAGCCGTCTTAGTATTATAGGGTCTTTGGTAAATAGCATGCCAGGTGACAGCTATGGCTTACCTGGGGGAGATGGTGAATACACATACATCATGACAAACAAAGTGGTATTTTATCTGATTCAAAGTGTGTGTTCGGATAATTTCACTGCAATATATATTAGAAAGAAATTATGGCAATAACCCCACCAAGTTTGGTCATCAGGAGACATGACATTGTGGTGGTTATCGGTGCAAGGTGAGTTTAAAAGAATAGGGTCTATCGTGAAGGATAGGGTTGACATTGTGGTGGTTATCGGTGCAAGGTGAGTTTAAAAGGATACGGTCTATCGTGAAGGATAGGGTTGACATTGTGGTGGGTATCGGTGCAAGGTGAGTTTAAAAGAATAGGGTCTATCGTGAAGGATAGGGTTGACATTGTGGTGGTTCTCGGTGCACGGTGAGTTTAAAGAATACGGTCTATCATGAAGGATAGGGTTGAGAGGGGAACTATCTCCAACTTCCGATATGTAAGCTGAAGCTGTGACCAGGGCCGCGTTCAGGATATGCCTCGGAGGCCCCTCAGAGAAATTCCAGATGTCACACTAGTCTGAATGACTTTAGGTGTTGGGTGCCTCGAAAATGGCGGCCTCCATAGGGTGCAGCCATTTGCAATTGAAAGAACAGCTCTAATTGGCTGAAACGACTCAAACCCATGACCATTCTGGAGACATTTTTGCCTCCTATCTGAAAAACGCGATGTCTCGGAGTGGACCCCGAGGCACACCTTGAATGCAAATTGGCCAAGAAGACGTCACGGAGCCGTCTCAGGGTCGACTCTGAGGTGTACCTTGAACGCGATGCTGACACGCTGGGTTACAGGCTCAGTTCTTCTCAGGGCACCAGCAGCACTTGATAACCGGTGGTTTGGGTGTGTGGGTTTGTTGGTTTGGTGGGGTTTGTTGGGTTGGTTTTGGGTGACATCCTACAAACTCGGGTCGAATAATCGAATACGCTTCTCCGCGCTTGGGTGGGGATTCTTTTTCTTTTTTTTTTAATAACCGATAAAAATACAGCAAAATAGGTTTATGATGGCCCAGTTTACCTATATTTCCATCTAATTAATCTAAGTTATTCTTTGTATGCACATGGCACGTGTATTTGTCGACTCCACTCGCCGTGTTCTATTTCAATTCGACGACTCGATGACCCGACCCGGGTCGTTTAATCGATTACGGCCCGTTGATGCGAAATCCGCGCATGCGCAGAAGCAGCGCAGAAGCGAGGGACACCTCTGAGCACGGGAACCCGCTGAAACCACCACACCCGCATTGCATTGGACACCAGTGCCACCTGTCGACTAACATGAAATCACATATTAGCGCCATCTACTTTATATTACACGAAATAACCGTTAGTATTTGAATGAAATCGGTTGGAAACTTTTGCGCTTATTGCTAAAACATGTAGTATTAATTCCTTTTAATTCTTTTAGTTCTTTTTATGTGAATTGAAGTTGCATAGTCTGATGGTTTTGAGTTTCTGTCATTTTCTGAATGAAATATTTTAGGTTGATCGCTATAATCTACCTTGAAATAACTTTGCTTTCAAATTACTAACTTTGGAGATATTTGAGGTGTCAACATGCCAAGTTAGTTTTGGCACACTTGTCAACACTCTTACCCCATAGACCTATTTCATATGACGTCAGCATAGGTATCTAGGTCAGTGTGCACGCCTTTTGGCTGCAGGACGACACACTGTCACACTGCAAACTCAATGGCTATGAGCAATCTTCATACAGAAAAGTGAAATATCTCTAAAACCACAACACCTAGACACAAACCGCTTGGAACGCATATAGAAAACATATTCAACGAACAGATTATATTAAATTTATATGGTTAGGGTTCTGCATTTCTATTAATTTAGAATAAAATAGACGTTTTGCACTGCACATACCGGCAGACTCAATGCATTGTCAATGGCCGTGAGCAATCTTCATACAGAAAAAGTGAAATATCTCTAAAACCACACCACCTAGACACAAACCGATTGGAACACATATAGAAAACATATTCAACGAACAGATTATATTAAATTTATATGGTTAGGGATTTGCACTGCGTGTACCGGCAAACTCAATGGCAATGTGCCTTCGTTCTGAAGCCAAGCTGCGCGCGCATACACAATGTTTATAAACATTGAAAGGGGTCTGTAGGCTTCAGTAGTAACAGCTTCTATTAAGTGGACTCAGTATTCCCTTCTATGTAGCAATAACTGCTTAATAAGTAAACCAGTATAAATGTTTTGCTTTACAAATTTGATGCTTTTATCGGACTATGCAACTTTAAGAAAATAGTTGTTGTGTGCGTGAGTGAGTGCGGGTGTGTTTATGTGTGAGTGTGTGTGTTTATGTATTTGTGTGTTTATGTGTGTGTGTGTGAGAGAGAGAGAGAGAGAGAGAGAGTGTGTGTGTAAGAGTGTGTGTGCAGAGACTGTAGTATCTGTCGCCTTGCAGTTCGAGGACGGGGAGGATTATGACGCTGTGGAAGACCCGGCTAAAGTGGCGCCCCCTGTGGCGACCTTCGACGAGCAGGACGACCTCTATGAGAAGCCTGTGGAACTAACGGATCGCACACCCAGCGCGCCGTGTACGTAACGACTACGTCATTCAGCTTCCTGCACAAACTGTCGTCTGCTGTCACCGAAGTCTACTAAAGCTACCATTTGTATGATTAGAAAGCCGACATTTTCACTGAAATAGCACTTTGTTGGCACAAAATGTCTGTTAACAAAGGAGACGGGCATTTAGTGGTCACAGTGGATGCCAGACATGTAAAAGAAATGAAATAGTCTACAGTTATAGTTGTATACATGTCTTTAGCGACCTAATACAGCAAGCATAGTCTACTTATTTTTCGAGAAGCATCGATTGTAATTGAATGTGTCTCTGGAGATGATCAATAATTCTGCTAATATGAACACGACCATAATCTAACTGATCAGGGTGGCCTAGTGGTTAAAGGGCCTGCTTCCCTTGTGTGGAGGCATGGGCACAATCCCCAGTTTGATCAGAACGAAGACTTAACTAAATTGCTACTTGTTCATACCTTGTCTGGTGCGTGTATTAAGGAGATGGGTCAAGGACAAGGAGTGTCAGGATAGTCTATACTATGACGACTGGGTTGGATATCGGGTCATTATGTCATCGGCACTGTATTCCAGTATGACAACACTATAAAGTCGCCATGACTGAACCTTTACATATCGGTCCTTATCGTGATATGACATCACATATTACACAACATAAAACCATAATCAACAAATCTTAACTGTTAGTGTTGGCTATGCATGACATTGAGTAGAATTGTAATCTCTTGGAGACTCCAGCATAAATTTGGATAAGATTTGCGGCAATGCAGTATAAAATAACATTGGACGCCACAGCGAGGGATTAGCAGCCAAGAAATATCAAATTCTCCTTTGCTTCAGATTAATTAGATGGAGCCAGTAAGTTTTTAATCACAATTATTGTACTCGCACTGTGATATTCAGTGACGAAAGTCGCAGTTGACCCCCCCCCCCCCCCTAAAAAAGCGGAAACCTGTCTTCATGTTATGTTCCCGTGGTTCCCTAGTAATGCTAAGCCTCTGAAGGGTTGTCTGCTTTTTCATGAGATATCTTTCATCTGATTTATCATTTTTCTGCCCAATAGTTTCGGTGGAGGATCATTTCAGCGACACTTCCTACGAAAGTTACGATGACGAGGAAGAAACGCCATATATTAACCAGGACTTCCACGACAACGACCTCGAACTGCCAAGGTCAGGGCTATTTACCATTCTTTAGTTCAAACCAATTTAACGCCAAAGTGGATGACATGTATTTACTAAGAATTGACACACCTCTTGGCGATACTGTTTTTCTCCTGAGTTCTAGCCGCTGACTGCATGACTTGAATTGAAAGTGTAGGATTTGTGAACGTTAATTCTTTGTGGCTTCAAGCTTATTGTTATTAGGGTTAGTATCGTTAGTCTTTGAATATTTTATTAGTATTAGTATCACTATTTCTATTGGTAATAGTACATTAATTGCAATCTTTTCACCTTCCCATTATAATTGTTAATTATTACCATTATTTTTGCTATTATTTTAATCTTATTACATTTGTTGTAATGATTGCACCTTATTATTATTTATTTTTATTACCACCATTATAATCATTATTATTAGATGTGTTGTAATCCTGCACATTCCCAGTAGTGTCCTGTAGAAGTAACAGTTTGTTAGATTCACTTCGTGTCCTAAATCTTGTTCTTTGTTTGCTGATGTCAGTGTGTGCCATTTTTATTGCTGTCTGTTTGCGTTGTTATTGCTTTGATGAGTGTCCTGTGTGTTTGGTATTAAACCCTGTCTTTTGATTCTCCTTCTTTTTAAGGGATGAGTCCTCCCAGAACTGTGATCTCAACAGGTACCGTTGCCATAGCTACCATGCTGGTGATACACTAACTGAATGCATGTCATTCCTGACTGCTGCCGTCTGCTCTTGCTATCTGTCGCCTGCTGTCCATAATATTGCCAAATTACAGTATTTGTCACAACCTCTAATTCGGTCATCACATATTCACCCGGTTTCTGTAAAATAGTAAATAAGATGGTGAGACTAACGTGGATTTTTGTTCTCCAAAAAGAATAAACCATGTGGTTGAAGTAGCTAGTTGGTGCTAAATGTAGTCTGCTGTCACCTTGGACACCAGACGAGCTCAACATCAATGTACCTGTTCCACAGGACATGCGCAGTCAGCTACAATATTAGTTAATTCATGACACGAGACGGAGCTATAGTATGGAATTTATTGGAGATCAAAAGGATAATAGGTAATCAGTGTGAACAATAGGTAATCAGAGTAGTACAGGTTAGACAATTGTAGAACAGTAGGTATAATGACAGGTGCATAATGAGTGCATGTGGGGCGGGTCAGGTAGGTTGGATCAGGGTACAGGTCTTGGAGGGGGAAGTCAATAGAGGCAATAGTACGGTTGCCATTGAGTCAATAACGGGGAATCTAGGGTTTAGGTTTCAAATAGGTGTGGAGTCTGGTCGTGACCCGGGCCTCAATCCTTAGTGTTATCTGCTGTGTAAGTGGGGTCGGGTGGGACAGTGCGAATAGGGTGGGGAGGTTGTGTCGGTCAGGTGTCTGGAGGTGAAGTGCCGCTGGGTCGGTGGACATGGAGGGGGGAAGTGACGTCACGGGTGTCGCTGGTTCCTGGCAACGGCCGCCGTGCTCCGGTGGCGCCACCTGTAGGGAGGCGGGGGAGGCCTATGAAGGAGAGGAGGGGGTGTGGGGGCGAGTAGGGAAGTTGGGGGGGGGGAAGGGTTGGGTCAGCTGCGACTCAGTCCCGAATTACCCATATTACCGGAGCAATATGGACATTGCCACTGCCATCAGATGGCGGGTTGGTGGTGGGAATGCTCTATAACTAAGACCTTTTCTCTAACGCATGTGGTACAGGAAGCTGCTACCCACAACATTAGTTCTTGTCACTGCCACCAGAAGGCAGGTTAGTGGTGGAAATCCTCTATAAGACCTTTTACCACACAGCATCCTGTGGAGAAGACTGCTCCCCGTATTAGTTGTTCCACTGTCGGTAGAGGGCGGGCTGTTGGTGGAAATAGTATAACTAATAGTCAAAAGGTTAATTATAAACTTACAAAATTGACACTTGTCGTAACATAGCTTGGCGCTTGGCATTACTAGGTTAAGGCAAGGACTGGTTTGCTCAGTATCAGGATAATATGACTGAGTGGGATATCGGGTCATGGTGCCAGATTGTGTCAGTTATCCAGGAGGGGCAACAGTCACCTAGAGTGTGCACTGTCACAACTCAGTATAAGTCTTGATATGACCTCAGATGTTGCTAGGACGTAAAACCCCACTGACTCCATGATGTTGGGTGACTACTTTAGTACTTGTACCAAGTAACTGCAGCAACAGGTCCTACCCCGTACACATTGACATCCCCAAACATAAATTGGCTTAAGGTTCGAACATGAATCTAAACTTATTCGTGGTTTTGGCAATTGTTCATTGTCTAGTGATTATAGCAATAGTAAGCAGTTATTGCCTGATATGAAGGTTTGGCTGTTTGTTTGTTTTTGTTTTCCGTCCTAGCAACATCTAAGGTCATATCAGGACGGGTACCGACTTGTGACAGTGTGCACTCATGGTGACTTTATAGTGCTGCTCCACTGGGAAATCAGGCCGCCGTCACCATGAGCTGATATCCCACTCAGTCACATTATCCTGACACTGAGCGAACCAGGCTGTGCCCTATCCTAGTAATGCCGAGCGCCAGGCTAGGAAGTGACAAGTAGCGATTTTTAAGTCATTGGTCTGACTCAACCATGGTTCGAACCCACAAACTCATGGTTTCGGATTCCCCGATCTCCCAAACCAGGAGACGGACGCTCAACTCATTCGGTACACCCCGTCTGGTGTCAGCTGAGGGAGTTTGGTTGTAATGCACATTGATCCAAAGTGAGGCCAACGTTGATACACAATAGTAAACCGAGGGACTTTGAAGGCTCAGTGTTAGAGCGATCAAAAGCCCATGGGGCTTTCAAACGGAGCCAGCTTTGATGAGTACAAGTTGAAATTGAAATTTATTTAAGCATTCCACCGATGTAACCCCCCCCCCCACCCCCATAGTGATATTGAATCAGAGGCGGGGTGGGGGTGGCCCAATGAGTTGAACGCCCATTTCACGTTTGGCAGGGCATAGCACTCCAAAATCCAGCTGAATCAAAGGAATCAGGGGCATAGCAAGAAATTAACAAAATTGTGTGCACAAAATATAAAAAGTGCTTCTATAATAGATTTAGTATGGGGGAAAAATATGACACTAAGAGAAATGATTTGCACATGCTTACACAGTGCGACAATGTAGCTATGCCCCTGGCAATGACTTAACAGTTTATATTTGTGGCTCTCTAGCCTGTCTGTGCTCAGCATAACTAGGGTAGAGAAAGAAGGAGTGCACTATGGAAGATCAATTTCCAGGATTGAAATTTCCTCTGCATAATCAATGAATGTTGAACAAACAAACAACAACAAAAAACAGCCAGTTCGATACCAGTTTGATCAGACTAGGTATGTCGTCAGACATTGCAATGGATATCAATTTTTCTAATGTGTTATTAACATTATTTAGATGTTTAATAAATAATTATATCAATTATCGCTCAATTTTCAAGATGAAATTAGATGGTGTCTTTAATTCGGACATGTATATGAATACTAAATCTCAGGTAGGCACTAATATTCTCATCATGATATTAAGAGTTACATAACCCAATAAAAGCATAATATTTATTTGTTTAAACCGAAACACTTTGATTCTACCTATCCAACTTCCTCCTTGGTTGTATGAGGTCGATGGAAGCAAATGTAGATTGAATTTCTCTTTAAACAACACCAAAAACTTTAAATTACAACTACAGCTTTAACTGCCTTTATTGCAGAAACAAGCGAAAGAAGGTCAAGGACGGAGTGCCTGCACGTATGCTGCCAAATGTGTCGGTGTTCGGTGATCTCTACATGAAAGGCCAGTGGTCGTGGAACAAGCGCTACTGCATCCTCACGGAAGGCCGATTGGTGGCCTTTAAGAGCGAGAACGCCACCAAGTCAGCCACAGAGGTCACCTTGGACGGCTATGACGTCATCTTCCTCGAAAAGGAGGCCAAGCGCAACAATGTGATCCGGATCGCCCGGCCCGGGTACGAAACCCATTTCTACAGCGCCGAGACCAAGGACAAAGCCGACCAGTGGGTGGAGGTGAGCCAGGGATGATAATGATCATGATGACGATGATGATGGTGGCGATGATTGTGATGATGGTGACAATGGTGGTGATGATGATGATGATGAGGTGGGGGCCACCAAAAGGTTTTAACATTTTCACGGTTGTACAAAACATGACAGGGGGGTGTCGTTCAAGTCCAACTTTTATCATTTAATGAAATGTTGATATTTTAACATGTTCATATTCTTGTCTTTAATGTTCCGTAGTAAAATGCTGATGTGTATTACTTTGAGGGGGTCTGGAAAAGTAGTATGACTGTGAAAATGTTGAAAACGTTGAATGGCCCCTTGATGATGATGATGATGATGATGATGATGATGATGATGATGATGATGATGACGACGACGACGACAATGGCGGCGATGGATGATTTAAAACTGAGTTGACAGCAAAGGCGATATTCATGTCGAAAAGTTAATAATATTTATTCAATCAATTTGGTTTCAAGAAAGAAATGTGTTTATCATGTGTATATGTTTACATTACAAACTCGCCGATTTTGAAATGGTAAATTTTGTGGCAAATTACAGTAAAATCTAATGCCATTAATGAGGTGTTAGGTTGTCATTAAAAGTGTTAGGGAAACATCATGTTTCAACTGGGACAGGACTGGGTGCTCTGGTGGGAGAACATATGCTTCCGGTGTGGTAGGTCAAGTGTACGGTCCATGGTTGAGTGAATCCAGCGTCTTACAACAATTGGTACCTGTCACTATTGTAGTGGTCTGCACTGACCTCTCAGGCAAGGAGCCGCATAGACAGGTAGGCATGGGTAGTGTGTTGATAGCAGGGAGCCTAGGTGGTGTAATGCTTAGCACACTGGCCCAGAATGCAAAGAGATATGGGTTCGAGTCGCGCTCTAGGCGCAATATTTCCCATTTTCACCCCCCCCATGACACTGGTTGCCATGACCATGGTCCGGTACAAGCTATGCGCTGTACGGTTGTTGAACCTACCCTGTGTATGTATGTGTTAGTGCGTTGCCTGTTTGTATGTAATTGTAAGCATTAAAAGACTTACAATTCCAGGGGGACGAGTGTAGTAGTCTGCACTGAACTCTCAGGCAAGTAACCACATAGACAGGTAGACGTGGGTAGTGTGGTGATATCAGGGAGCCTAGGTGGTGTAATGGTTAGCTCACTGGCCCGGAATGCAAAGAGATGTGAGTTTTGAGTCCCGCTCTAGGTGCAATATTTCCCATTTTCATCACCCCCATGACACTGGTGCAATGACCAAGATTCTGTACAAGCTACGCACTGTAAGGTTGTTGAACCTACCCTGTGTATGTAAGTGTGTTGCATTGCCTGTATGTATGTAATTGTAAGCATTAAAAGACCTACAATTCCAGGGGGACGAGTGTAGTGGTCTGCACTGACCTCTCAGGCAAGGCGCCGCATAGACAGGTAGGCATAGGTATTGTGTTGATACCAGGGAGCCTAGGTGGTGTAATGCTTAGCACATTGGTCCGGAATACAAAGAGATGTGGGTTCGAGCCCCGCTCTAGGTGCAATATTTCCCATTTTCATCACCCCCATGACACTATCTTGCTTGGTAATTAGCATTATGTTAAGGCATGGACTGGTTCACTCGATGCCAGGATAACGTGAGTGCGATATTAAATCATAGCGTTGGTGGCATGATATCCTTATAATCAATGTTTCAGGTTCTGACTGTGGTAGTGAGTGATGGTAGCAGTGGTAGTATGACAACCTCATACTTTAACTTAGTGTTCTCTGTGTTTTAGGTTCTGACGGCGGCAGCGTGTGGTGGTAGTGGTGGTTGTATAACATTAACAACCTCAGACTTTAACTTAGTGTTCTCTGTGTTTCAGGTTCTGACTGCGGCAGCGTGTGGTGGTAGCAGTGGTAGTATAACAACCTCAGACTTTAACTTAGTGTTCTCTGTGTTTCAGGTTCTGATGGCGGCAGTGTGTGGTGGTAGCGGTGGTAGTATAACATTAACAACCTCAGACATTAACTTAGCGTTGTCTGTGTTTTAGGTACTGATGGCGGCACCATGTGGTGGTAGCGGTGGTAGTAAAACATTAACAACCTCAGACGTTAACTTAGCATTCTCTCTGTTTTAGGTTCTGATGGCAGCAGCGTGTGGTTATAGCGGTGGGAGTATAACATTAACAACCTCAGGCGTTAACTTAGCGTTGTCTGTGTTTTAGGTACTGACGGCGGCAGCATGAGGTGGTAGCAGTGGTAGTATAACATTAACAACCTCAGATGTTAACTTAGCATTCTCTGTGTTTCAGGTTCTGATGGTGGCAGCGTATGGTTATAGCGGTGGTAGTATAACAACCTCAGACTTTAACTTAGTGTTCTCTGTGTTTCAGGTTCTGACGGCGGCAGCGTGTGGTGGTAGCGGTGGTAGTATAACAACCTCAGGCTTTAACTCAGCGGCCTCTTCATCCCCAAAGATTGACAAGGATCTTCCTGACACACAACTCTCACAGCCCGACGTGGTCCGAAAGGTTTAACTTAAATTTCATTAATGACAAGTTATATGAATAATTGTATAGTAATTAACTGTAATGTCTCATAGCATGGTACTGAAAAAAATAACTTTGTTCTATGAATAAAATTACATTTAAAAAAAGGGGCAAAAGGAAACCGAAGAAATTCTAAGCAGTTATTGTCTGATATTGAGTATGGGCATTATTAATAGGGCAGCACAAGGGACTGGTTAGCACAGTATCAGGATAGTGTGACTGTGTGGGAGATCGGGCCATGGTGCCTGTGGACTGTTCTCCCAGTCGGGGAGCACTTTAAAGTCGCCATGATTGCACACTGTCACAAGTCAGTACCCATCCGGATATGACCTTAGATGTTGCGATGTAAAACAACAACAAACAAACATTTGACCTAACCTGTTTACCACTTTTGTTGTTTTGCAGTCCTCCTCACTCACCGACCTATCTATGACGAGTGAGGGAAGCAGTGGCGACGGCACGATAGGACAGGCCCAGACGACGGCGCAGTCCGGTATCTAGTCACCCAAATGATCAATTATGCCAACTCAGCAAATTTACATTTCACTTCCTACCCTTTTAAATGAGACCGTCCAGTTTCCTATTAAATAGGAGATAGCCTATTAAATGAAGGCGGCTATTTCCAAAGCTTTGGGACTTTTTTTTGTTTTTTTTAATTGTTTTTTTATTCAAATTAATTAAATTGGTTAAAATAATAATTATAGAAGCAAATAAAACAATCAATAATTAATTATAATTTTTTAAATAGTACAGAAAAATAGAAATGTTAACAATTGGAGGGAAACCTGACTAGAGCAGGCCTCGAACCCATTCAATGGCTAGGGTCATGACCATTAGGCCACAAATCCCATGTGGAAATGTGCTATGTCAGCAATATGTCGCAACTCAGCCAATATGTCTGTAGAAAAGGTCTTCCATAGAATTTTCACCACCAACCTGCCCTCTGATGGCAGTGGGAAGAACTGACCCAACATTGGTCAAAGAACTAATGTGCATAGCAGCTCTGTGTACAGCACACTCTGTAGAAAAGGTCTTATAGAGGATTTCCACCACCAACCTGCCCTCTGTGGGCAGTGTGATGAACTAATGTTGTGGGTAGCAGTTCACTGTGTCCACTCCACGATAAATCTGTATTTTGCCATTTATGTAGTTTGACTCTGACCTTGAAAAAAAATAGAAACAGTTGCAGCTTAATTTTTTTAGAGGATATAAATAATTGCTATATTTTAATTGTTTTTTAAAGTATGATGTCACTTGGTACAGATAAAAAGAATGCGAAGACGGATCGTAAGGGCAGCAAACCGCTGCTGGACTCGTTGTCGACATTCTTCGGGACGCTGGGCAGGAAGAAGGGAGAGAAGGTCTCGCAGCAGAAACCGAAGCTGCCTGAGATGGAAGAGGACGCTGATCCTGAGGCTGTTGTATCCGGTAACACATCCCCCCCCCCCCCCCCCCCCCCCCCCCCCTAACACATTATAGCAGTTTCTGTTAAGCATATAGTTCATTGATCCTGTTTCTGTTTATCCGTAACTCACATCCCCCCCCCCCCCCCCCCCCCGATATAGCAGTTTGTTAAGCATTAGTTCATTGAGATCCTGTTTCTGTTGTATTTCCGTAACACATCCCCCCCCCCCCCCCCCCCCCCATAGCAGTTTGGTTATAGCATAGTTCATTGACTCCTGTTTCTGTTGTTATCCGGTAACACATCCCCCCCCCCCCCCCCCTCCAATGAGCAGTTTGTTCAGCATTAGATCATTGATCCTGTTTTCTGTTGTATCGGTAACACATACACATTCCTTCCCTCACCCCCCCCCCCCGATAGCAGTTTTGTTAAGCCCCTTTTCCCCCCCCCCCCCCCCCCCCCCCCCAATAGCAATTTGTTAAGCATTAGTTCATTGATCCTGTTCTGTTGTATCTGGTAACACAACCCCCCCCCCCCCCCGGCCCCCCCCCCCGATAGCAGTTTGTTAAGCATTAGTTCATTGATCCTTTTCTGTACGTATCTGTAACACATCCCACACCCCAATCCCCCCCCCCCCCAATAGCATTTGTTAAGCATTAGTTCATTGATCCCCCGTAACACAGCCCCCCCCCCCCCCCCCCCCCCCACACCCCGATAGCAAGTTTGTAAGCATTAGTTCAATTGATCCTGTTTCTTCTGTTGTATCTGGTAACACATCCTCCCCCCCCCCCCCCCCCCCCCGATAGCAGTTTTGTTAAGCATTAGTTCATTGGTTTCTGTAGCTGTATCAACACATCCTCCCCCCCCCCCCCCCCCCGATACATTAATCCTGTTTCTGATTGTATCTGGTAACACATCCTTCCCCCCCCCCCCCCCCGCTAGCAATTTGGTAAGCATTAAGTTCATTGGTTCTGTAGCTGTTGGTATCTGGTAACACATCCCCCCCCCCCCCCCCCCCCCCCCCCGATAGCAGTTGTTAGCATTAGTATCATTAATCCCTGTTTTCTGTTGTATCTGTAACACATCCTCCCCCCCCCCCCCCCCCCCCCCCCCCCCCCGATAGCAGTTGTTAAGCATTAGTTCATTGATCCTGTTTTCCTGTTGTATCTGGTAACACATCCTTTCCCCCCGCCACCCCCCCGGCCTCCCCCCCCCCCCCCCCCCCCGATAGCAATTTGTTAAGCATTAGTTCATTGGTCCTGTTTCTGTTGTATCTGTAACACATCCTCCCCCCCCCCCCCCCCCCCCGCCCCCCCCCCCCCCCCCCCGATAGCAGTTTGTTAAGCATTAGTTCATTGATCCTGTTTCTGTTGTATCTGGTAACACATCCTCCCCCCCCCCCCCCCCCCCCCCCCCGATACATTAATCCTGTTTCTGTTGTATCTGGTAACACATCCCTTCCCCCATCCCCCCCCCCCCCCCCCCCCCCCCCCCACCGGATAGCAATTTGGTAAGCATTAGTTCATTGGTTCTGTAGCTGTTGTATCTGGTAACACATCCTCCCCCCGATAGCAATTTGTCCGGCTGCTCCTCACTGGCCCCCTGCGCAGGGCGTTACAAGCCACTCGCTCGGAAGTATAAATGTATATGTATGTATATATATAATATATAACTAAATACTTATATACATGTCATTGAGAGTGTTTTTACAAATGAGGGGACCGCGTGTGGTGGTCTAATCGGTAGAGCGGGGGCCTCACATGTGGAAGGTCGGGAGTCAAACCAATGACTTTAAAATTGATACTTGTCGCTTCCTAGCCTGGCGCTTGGTATTAATAGGATAGGGCAAGGACTAGCTAGCTCAGTGTAAGGATAATGTGACTGAGTGGAATATCAGGTCATGGAGCCCGTGGCCTGATTTACCAGTGGGGCAGCACTATAAAGTTGCCATGAGTGTGCACTGTCACATGTCGGTACTGGTCCCGATATGACCTTAGAAGTTGCTAGGACATAAAACAACAAACAAGCAAAACAAATGAAGGGAAATTTGACAACTAGAGCAGGCCTCGAACCCACACTTCTGTCTATTTATCTGTATATCCATACTATCTACTCATATACATATATTTTACCTCGGTAAACAGCCTCAGGCTA